>JARKHS020010401.1:0-42500 GCA_030143305.2 Amblyomma americanum | reverse complement strand
CTGGCAATAAAGCTTTTCTCCCAATCTCTCTCTCTCTCTCTCTCTGATATTTGTTCTACCCAGAGCTCTCGATTCTTCATGACGGCTGCATGCGTTTCTTTTTTGCTGTCTTTATAATTTCCTCCCTTTGGTCTCGCGTGTAGTCACTGCTAGCATTTATCCATATATCCAGATACTTATACGCCTTAAGTTGTGCCGTGGTGCCCCTGGTGTTAGGCGTGCGAAACAGGGTGACGGAGATAAGCGTGGTTCTTTTGAGGATTGCCTCCAATGGGGAACCTGCGCTGCCAAGGTGGCACTGCAATTGTTCCGCTCGGTGACTCAAAACTGCTTTTGTCAGCCGCTTGGGCCACTGCAAACGCGAGAACACATTCAGCGCGATGAGATACCCGCGTTTGGCTGACAGCATTCATTGCCTAGCTTCTCTCGGCGTAGCCCAGATAGCTGACGCAAGGCACGTGCGCCTTCGACAGAGCGCGGAGGCTCACGCCAATAAGCGCCTGAAGGTGGCGCGGAAGAGTACTAAGAGTACTACCCAAAACTGCTTGCTCTTCTCGCTAGGCAGTGTGTTATGGCGCTGCAATCGGTACCGCAAACTTCAGCGCAAGTTCCCCATTAACGGCCTTCGCTGTAAAAGAAAAACGACGCGAATTTATTTCCCTCACTCGAAAAGCTGCGGTAAGGGGACGCGACACGATCACTGCAACATCTACCGATACGGAACGACCACTCGCCGTATACCAAGCGCCGGCCGCACAAAATTTAGACCATCAGATTACATCGTGCGTTAACAAGCCGGGGCACGCAGACACCTAAACCTCTCACGTATTGCCAGCTGCCAACAGGTTGTTGGCGAGGTTATTCCCGGGTCAAACAGCAGACCACGAAAGCGCTCGAAGCCCACGCAGAAGCGCCCGCCTCTACTCGGGAAGCTCTCGACCGCGCCCCCGCGCAAACTCTGTAAGCAAACAACGCTTGCCAAGCGACGCCGGACCAGCGGAGTCCCACAGGGCATTCGAACAAGCGGCGCCCATGTGCGCTAAAGGCGGAAGCGGTCGTCCTCGCGTGCAAAGAATAACTCGACACCGAAATGCAGTTCACTTTCTCTTTCTTTCTCCTTGCACAGATATGCGTGGCCCAAGGCGAGGATCGTGTAAGGTGGGGGAATACCAGGTGGGAATGCGTGCAACGCTACACACCTGGTCACAGCTCTAGTATCATGTGCTGCCAATGCACAAGGTCAGCGCGCGTGAACGAGCATTCTGCTTCACCTAAGTACGGCAAGTTGCTGCGCATGCATACGTATGCGATGCCGAACCCGGAATATATAAGGAGGGATCGCCCACGGGCGCCGCTCAGAAACATATTGCTTAATTTTAGATGTTGACCTTCGGCTTGGACAGAGCTGCCGGCCTACTCAAGCTGGTATCATTACACGCACTTGTAGCAAGTGTACTGGAAGAAGCAACGACTTTATAAATCGTAGTTATCCTGCGCGTGTGACGTCAGAAGAATCAATCTGCATTCGAAGCGGCTCCGAGTTCAAAATGAGGATTTTAACGCGAAAGCGTTAAGGCTCCCGATTTGCAGAAAGCCCGGCGTCGCCGTCGTCTCGGCGTTGTTACCGAAAAATTCCTGAAGCAATCTAGCTGGGCCACCCAAGTCCCTTGACCTTGTGGCGTCATCACAACCTGCTCACCGGACTGTGAGCAAACTGACCACCGTGACAGGTGGCAGTTAAATTAATGATTGGTCGCGAGAGGAAGTTCGGGAAGAGTAACTCTGGTCTCACGACTACTTGAAAAAATTACGATTACTTGAAAAAATCACGACTAATTGAACAAATTTGGCGATTTTGCTACGTTTTTCGGTGATTAACTTGGCGGCTTAAAGGGCTAAGGCGGAGCTTAAGTGTCCCCTCCATTTTTTTTGTGTGCCATGACCAAGGACAGCGCTATAGGAAATAGCCATCTATATAAGCACACAAACGCGCGCACATGCAACCGTGACAGATGGGCGAAACAGAGTACAAGAGGTTGTGCAGACAACGAACTAAAGCACAAGGCATGGCGAAAGACTCAGCGCTACGCCTTCTGTCTTCCACTTGTGTTCTTGCATCAGTGCGCCATGAAGAAACGATTACATTACATCAATTGTCCCCGCTGTCTGTAAGACGGGGTTGGGGTTATTCACAACGAAGAGCCACTTTCCTTAATTTTACTGTCATTTTCCCTTTGTTTTTAGCACGGACTGACGGTGCACAGTTCTTTCTGTTTTTAACGCAAATGAACTTATAGGCAGCGCAGCGCTCTCTTAGCAATGCCTGAGGGAGTGCTTCTCTTCATGATATCCAGTCTGCCTTCACAGCAGTAGCACCGCGCTGCAAACTACAAAATACGATAACGACTGCAAATCAGCTGAGAAATTAAGGCACGTAATAGATACCCGCAGACACCCAGGACTATCACAAAAAGGATACCGCAAGGAATGTCGGGCAGTAGGACGGATGATATATCTTCAGCCTACATCATTTTTACTTCACAAGAGCGAAGCTTTCTTTCCTCAGAAAAGCAAGAAGAGGAGTGCCCACATGGTTTCACGCCTGACGAGAAAAGATGGCGATGGGGGCGGCGCACACAAAAAAAAATCCCTCTCACGAAATTTTGTGTGTATGCAAGAGAGAGAGAGAGAGAGGGGGATGCTTTACTCGCTCCAGTATATTATAGCAAGCGCATGAGGGAAACAAAGTGTTCCCGAGTCACGTTTATCCCGGAATCATACTTCATTCAGTCTGGATGCGAGGCTTAAAGCGTGCAATCAAAGCTAGCGCAGGGTGGCGCCGTCTCAGGAGAACTGGGCGTGCGTGCATGCATGCATGAGGACAGGCGAGGAGGAGTGGAGGCAGCACCTGCCAGATGCGGAAGAATACGGGGAAGGAGGACACCGCTCGGCGCTCAAGCGGCCGGTCGCTTCTTTACGACCGACCGGGACTCGGGATACGCGGCCCGATGCGGGGCACCGCAAGAGCGGAGGCTGCATTCCCCGCCGAGACTGACAGCGCAGCAAGGTTAAGAAAAAACAAAGCGAAAACATTTGCTCGACGATGCAAAGATGTTCGTTCAGTGTGTGTTTTAGGGCAAAATGGTGTGCTGATCCATCGGCGAAAATGTTTTCTGCCTGCCGACGAAACCACCTCTCGTCATAGCCTCTCCCCTCTCGACATGCGGCGCCCATACCAGCGGAAAGTGTGGCCCCGGCCTTGATACGCACACTATTCTGTGCTTGTAGTCATGCAGGGAAGCCGAGCAGATATGCGCCTGGCTCACTTCCCTGCCTCTCTTTTTTTCCAGCATGCCCTATTTGTCTGCATTGTTTGTTTTTTTTTTCAAACAGCACGCAAGCCAAAGTGTGAAAATTTTGCCTCTCGAAGAGCGAGACGTGAGGGAAATGTGACGCGCGCTGGTAACGGTGACACAAATAACAGGACAGCGTTGTTCCGGTTGGCTCCACATTGCGACCCATCGTTTCGACAGTTTGACCAGAGCGTCTTAAGGCGGAGCGATCCTGTTAAACATACCGGATGTTCTGTCACAAATGGCGTCTTGAGTGCGAACAATTCAAATGCAGGAAAAGCACTAATAGTAGTCAGCTGTAGCAGCGCGGTAAGAGCAACAATAAAACGCGGAGTTCACGCAGTACAGCTTTTATTCTTTCAGCAGACCAAGCGGCCGGAATTATTCTTTGTCCAAAAAGCTACACTTACTTTGCACTCCCCAACTCAACACTTCTCAAAGAGACACAAAAATTGGAGGACGCTTAAGCTTCGCCTTTAAGGGTGGAACGCGACAGCGTGTTGCAGCACTGCCAGGGAGTCCACGGTAGAATCGCTCTGATACAGGCACAGTGAAATGGACGCGCGGAGCGGCAAACCACGTAGAAGCGCTGCCAGGCGCCTTGCCGAAACGCGCGGGACTCAAGTTGCAGTCGTAGTTCGTCGGCACATCGTTCTCGACAAACCCGATGCCACGAACGCCAGCGTAGCTTCCGCGCCGAACGAACGGGCAGCAAGCCGCAAGCTTCGTGGTGAACGCGCTTTGGATGTGCGCTGCGTTGTTCGCCGCTCACCGCGTGATTCCTGCATTCCCGCACGGCCCCACTGCGCCCGAACGAGACGAGTGGGAGGCGCTGCAGGCGCGCGCTATCTGTTGGTGCAGTGGCGTACATTGCGAGGAGGAGGAGGAGGGATTTTTCGCTCTCGGCGTCACGAGGAGGAGGAGGAGGAATTTTTCGCTCACGGCCGACGCCGACGACACCGGCTTTTCTGCGACACGGGGCCCTTAGCGCCGTCGCGTTAGAAGTGAATTCTCCATATTGCTGTAGCGTCTGACATAGCCTGTAAATATTTCAAGAACTCTGGACCACCTCGTTGTTGAAATGCGCAAAGGGGATTGATTGCCTGTCTCGCATGATGCAGAAATCCTGATTCTTAAGAAAAGCTCACCCGAGCCGGACATCCGTTGATTAAACATCAATAAGGGGATAAAGGACGTCATCATAATAAAAGAGCATATTAAACATAGTGGCATGTACCGCATGCGGGAGTCCTTGTAATAGTGCGTCAGTACCTGGTAGCCAGCATCATCAAGAAATGCAACTTTACTCAGTAAAGTTGTTGACTCGATCCTGCCGACATTAAATCATGATTTAACGCTCGAATTCCAAATGGCGGAAATTTCGCGAATTCCAAGTTCCTTGACGTCATACGATGTGATCGTGGTGGGAAACAAGGAGATGACACACCGGTGGCTACTTGTGCGTGTCCCACGAAATTCCATACCAACGTCGCAAATGCCCCGCACTCAAGGTCGCGCGGTGTTGTTAAGATGGGTGCCGAATTATGCACGGCTTGTTCCACAGCACGCTAAGTAGCGTGTGAAAAAACGACAAGCGCAAGCATGGTACCTTAGCGCACTTCCAGGTCACCTACACAGATAACTCAGACGGCCGTTCCAAGCTCAACCCAATTCATAGGGTCACTGTCCAGTGAACTCCGAGTCTCTCTGCGATTTTAGAAGAAACTGGCACATGCTCTGACCTGCAACACTATACCAGTCCCATCGCTCCACATGAAGATCCCTAACGAGACAGAAAGTATCAAATATAAAAAAACAGACCGAAGTCTCTTTCGGAACCAGCGCAAGGCCATCTAGAGAGGCCAGTGACTCAGCCGATGCACCCTACCGGCATCCCACCCTTTCTATTGCTTCATTTTTGGCGGCAGCTGAGCAGCACTTAAGCGATTGTGAAAGAGCGGGCATGGGCGGTGAGATGAGCTCCTGTCCAATGCACACCCCCCGTGGAGAGATTAAAGGCAGAAAAAGTTATCCGCCGCTGGGGATATTACAGCTGCAGCAGTGGGTATCGCCGCGCAGTCGTCGCTTTTAAATGGCCGCGAAGTGAGCGTGGTACTCAATGGGGTGGCGACAACGCTACGGGCGTCGCTCGACACGCAGCGCAGCTCGCCAAAAGAGGCGATTTGTGCACCGGGGCGCATTTGCATGCCACCTCCATGCGGCCGCGATCCAATCCCGCGACCTCGGGACGGAAGAAAATGAAACGGCTTTCATGTGTGCGGGTGCATTTCAAACTTAAGTTAGGCTGCCAAATCTGAGGCAACGATCTATGCCCTGGGGCCGCTAAAGTATACGGAGCGATGGCTTCGCACGAGACAACGGTATACGACGCTTAATCTTCGAAGGTATTTCCAGTACACTTATGTATCTTTGCTCAGCAGTCGCTTGCGTTCAAAGGCTAATTATTGTAGCTTGTGCTTGCGCTCCTCAGATGGGCTCCGGGCGGTCCATGGCCTTCCCAATGGTACATCAAACTGACAACCTACGAGTGCCGCTGAGAGCAAGGGCGATTGCGGATGCCGCAAAATCGGCTGCCGGAGTCGCTATCTAAAACTGCAAAAAAAACAAAACAAAGGGAAACATTATCTCGCTAAGGGTGCATGTGCTGCCTTCCTCTACTGGATCAGTGGTACCAAAGTATTGACGACTCTGGTGGTACTATAAGCTGCGGGCTACGGGTGCAAGTTTTTTACGGCCAGAGCAGTTTACGCGAGCGTGCACCCTGCGTCGTCGTGTAAGTGAAGCCCAGGTGTAGAAATCCGCAAGCCAAGATGAGCCAAGCCAAGGGAAAGAAGGAGAAAAAAGAAAAGGAGGTAAAGAAGGGAAGAAGAAGGGCGAGAAAATACGGGAATACGACGGCTCTCGCCGAATGTTTTAACTAAGCCGTATCCTAAATTAACGAGTAATTTTTTCAGTCATCGCTAAGGAACTCCGTGCTTTGAGCAGTGACGGAAGAGAAGCGCAAGCGACCAGTTATTTGCGAGCAACGCGCTTCATCTTGAATGACGCGTTTCATGGAGGCGATGCGATACTACCAGGCTGCGCGGATTGCAACGTTGCAAGCACGGACCTCGGCAACCACAGGCGCAGGAATCGGCGCAGCGAAGGACGACTTGCGTTTCTTCAACGGCCTGACGGATTTTGCCGTGATGTCACGCAATGCTATTCGCGAGACGCTTTTTCTCCAGCTCGAGCAACACCACCTACGCGTATTACGCAAAGTTTGCCGGATCTGCCACCATGAGGAAAAGCGCGGTGTTAGTTCGAGCGCATGCGCCACAAGAAGCAAAAACCTGAAACGGACGGGACTGCAAGTATTAGGAGCTTGCGAAAAGAACTCCGGGGCGGACCAAAGTAATGAAGACAAAAAAAAACGCAATTTTCGCGAAAAGATTCTCGCTACATGGAACTGCAAGGTCACGAACAAGGCTGCGGCTGCAGCGGAAACGCAAACGTAAACATCTTCACGCAATCGAATAAATACGCTACTTTCACAAGGGTGCGCGAAACGCACGCAGGCCCTCAAGTTTAGGCTGATCAATGGTTCTCTTCTTTCATTGAATTTTGCAAGCTAGTTTCTCAATCCTTCACTGCGTTCCTCAGTTGGAATATGGCTGCAACTCGCTGGCAGATTCTAACAGTAGGACCAAGTGCGCCGGGCGAGCAACCGTTGACAGAAGGGACCACACACGACAGACTCCGCCTACGTTGGCACAAGGAGGGCAGATATATAGAAGGTAAGATATCAGATAAGAAAGGCGATAAAGCACGCGCCACACGCCCGCGCTTGCTGGTACACCCCGCTTTCGTCAGGAAAGGACAAATACGCGATGCTGCTGAAAGGAGCGTGCCCAACAGCCCTCGCCGCGAGGAGACGGGCGTACGGGACTAGATACGAAAGCTGGCGATAAGCCACGCGCGCCCTCAGCCGCCGAACAGATATCCCCTCGCCCCCGTCCCCCTCGCAAACAAACGCTCACGCCAGGACAGACATGCGCACTGAGGAAGAAAGATGTCGGCCGTGACACTCGAGCTAACTATCGCGGAACGGTAAGGCACCCCTCTCGCAGATACGGGGTCGCGACCCGCGCGCGCGCGCAAACACCGAAGGCCGGCCAAGAGCGCGCTTTCCTTCGCGCTGACTGGCCTGGCTGGTCGACCGCGAGAGACACCGCATTCCGCGTGGCTGGCGCGTATGGCCGCGTCGAAAAGCACTCGGGATCGCGGCGGGCGGCGCGACCCAGATCTCCCGCCGCTCTTATTATCCGCGCACACTTGTGTCGCGCGCACAGCTCGTACTCGCGAGTGGCTGCGCCGGCGACGCAATGACAGTGTCTCGAGTGTTGCGCTATTGTGTCGCCTGTCACAACGCCCATGTCAACGGAACGCTCTTTTTCAACCGTGAAATTGTATTCTCCAGAATTTGGGTCGTTTTCCCACGTAACAGGTGGGTGCACGCGCAGCTGGCTAATTGCTCCGCCGTCGAAGCAAGCTTACCTCATCTCATTTCCTCTTGGGAAAATTGTCCCCGGCATTTCATCGCTTATATGTGTCTTTCAAACGAACAGGAAGAAGAAGGTACTCGAGTAAAACTTGTTGCTGGGCTGCTTGCTGCTTCCTTCTCTTGTGTAAAAAATTTGCCCAACATAATGACGTTCACAAGTGAGAAAGACGGCAGGCGCGTTGTCCTGCCTTTCTCATTTGTGACCGTCGTTATCTTGAGCAATTTTTTTTACCCAAGAGAAGGAAGAAGAAGCCGAAATCTTGCGTTCCGGTGTCAGATATCAGCTTTTTCGCGTCAAGAAAGCTGATAAGATGTCGCCAGGTCTTCTGAAGCACTTCAAGTGTGCTGATTTCCATGGACTGCGTGTTTGAGAAACTTGATTTTGTTGCTTCGCGGGACAGATATCTTGTTTTCCCGGCCGCATGGAGATTCATTCCCGTTCCTTGGCTGAACAGACTCACACAAGTCATCATGCGGTGCACTAATTATAACTGCTTAAGCGAGAGGCCCACTTTTCAGAGCTTCGGCATTCGTCGCCATTGATTAACGAACGCACCGTACCATGTACTATCAGCAACGAATGAAACGCGAACAAGAAAACTGAGGCGAGAACACAAAGCACCAACATATCCGCTTCTGGAAACGAAATATAAGCTAGGGTGATTACATTTCTGAAGAAGAGATTTCGCGCCTCTGAAGATAAAATAGCATGAGCTAGTTACTGAGCTTCTCCTGGCTAAGAGCTTCCTGTTTTGCTGTTCGTCGCTCAATTGCCTTGTTTGCGTTATATTTCTTGCTGATAGTATCATCAGCGTCAAATGAAACGCAAACAGGAGAACTGAGATGCGAATGCAAGAACACATTAATTTTAGCTGCTCGAGAGAAAATACAATCGGGGTCCATTAGCACTTAATTCTACGCAGCGTTCTTTGCATCACTGAAGTAAAAAAAAGTTCACTGGTTTCTTGTCTCCCTCGATTAAAATCTTCTCGTTTTGCTGTTGTCGTTTCCACTCCCCTGCTCACGTTCCATTTAACGTTGGCCATGCATGATCATCAGACAAAAAAACGCGAGTGTTTTGTAACGGCTCTGTGAATATGTATGAAATCGGCAGTCATTTGACACAATCGTCGTACTACCCACTAGAGAGACTCGCTTTTTCACTGAGAGAAACGCAAAACTCACGAGCACTTCTAAGGAGCAACACCCCCCCCCCCCCTCCTTCTTTTTTTGAGAAACAAAACAAAAGAAACCTTTTTAGCCCTTATATCCATCGAAACGTGTATTCTAAATAAGAGATATTGTGCGAGACAGCCATCAAATTCAGTCACCTAAGAAGTAAGCTACCTTTTCTTAACGAGGGACACTCACCTTTGGCCTATCACGCGGGGGACGAATAGACCCATTGTAAGTTGTGTCTGCAAGGACTTGAAAAAACTGGCCGAAGGCCAATGACGCAAGCCGGCAGCTATGCTCGTCTAGGGTCCCCTTTTGTCTTGCGAGACGCTGTTAAAACAATTGTTGCGCCAACGAACTTGCATCGCGCAGACAAAAAAAAAAAAAAGAAGACACCACAAGTAACAGCGTTCAGCTCGACTGGCTTTATCAAGGTCCGCACAGTGTCGCCAAGACAACTGATAACGTTAGCTGTCATATAAAGAACGGAACAAAGGATGAACCCCACCCCGTCTACCTTCACAATAAATGCCCCCTTTTACGCAAGCCAAAGGCCAAATTTTAAAACTCTCCTTGCCTCAGTGAGGATGCAGCGCACCTTCCTTCACGCAACTTTTCAAAACGCCTTACTATAGAGCCCTCGCAGCGTCCTCTTTTTTTTTTTTACGTATTTACCGAGGAACCATTGTGCTTCGTTTCCTCGCTCCTTGCCCTGAACGCATGCTTCACTGCACAACCACTCGCTCTGCACGCGTGCGCAGTAGAGCGACTTCGGCAGGAAGATGTCGTCCGCGATAAATGTTGTATCCGCAGTCTGTAGGATTCCACGACTTAATAATAATAATAATAATAATAATAATAATAATAATAATAATAATAATAATAATAATAATAATAATAATAATAATAATAATAATAATAATAATAATAATAATAATAATAATAATAATAATAATTGATTTTGGGGAAAAGGAAATGGCGCAGTATCTGTCTCATATATCGTTGGACACCTGTACCGCGCCTTAAGGGAAGGGATAAGGGAGGGAGTGAAAGAAAAAGGAAGAGGTGCCCGTAGTGGAAGGCTCCGGAATAGTTTCGACCACCTGGGGATCTTTAACGTGCACTGACATTTGCACAGCACACGGGCGCCTTAGCGTTTTGCCTCCATAAAAACGCAGCCGCCACCCCGACTTCGCCAGCTTTGTTTTCCGTGCGGCTAACTTTGCGTGGTGAAGGGTGCGCGTAGCCGTTTCCTGCAGTGACGTGCTTCCGTCCGCCGTTTTTGGTCTGAGTGACACCGCGTCCGTTTGCTTATTAATATCCAGCGGAAGATCGGTGTTTGCGGCCAAGCTCGCTCCAGCAGGGCTTTTTCCCCTCACGTAAAAAACAACCTTCAAGATATGATGGACGGCAAGAAGAAACATTAGCACGTATAGAAAGATCGAGAATAGAGCGAACACTCGCAGCTGACACTGCACTTAAACAGCTTGAGACCGCCAGACCAACTACCAATCGTTACCAATCTTACCAATCGTTACCAATATGTCTGTGTAAATGGGTGTTGTTCTTCCCCAACCGTGGTAAAATGTGGCGTGCCGCAAGGCTCGATGCTTGGACCAATTTTATTCCTGATCTACATTAATGATATAAGTGAATTTATTACCGCTACTAATAGATTATTTGCTGATGACTGCGTTATATATAGACAGATTACCAACCCTGACGACACCAACTCTTTGCAGTCAGACCTGGACAGAATCACCACTTGGTGTGAACAGTGGCAAATGCAAATTAACGTCTCTAAAACAAAGACTATAACGTTCACCACCAATAATCAGCTTCAAAATCACTGTTATTACATGAATAGTATTCCCATTGAGAATGTCTCCACAGTCAAATACCTAGGTGTTCATTTTTCGTCTGATCTAACATGGAATAACCATATCTATGCTACTGTCAGTAAATCATCTAAAGCACTTGGTTTCATCAGACGTCACTTGCACCAAGCTGATCCTGCCACCAAACTTTTAGCCTACACTACCCTCGTCCGCTCAAAAATAGAATACGCATCCTTAATTTGGAACCCCCATCAATTGTACTTAATTCACAAACTGGAATCAATACAAAATAAAGAAGCGAGATTTATAACTAAGAACTATTCACGTCAGTCCAGCATAACGGCAATCAAAGCATCACTAAAGCTACCATCACTCGAAAAGGGAAGAATACTAGCACTATTATCACACTTTCACAGATTGTATCACAGTCACTCTTCTTTCGCTTCATACTATATTAGACCCGCCCACCGTATCTTTTCGCGCTTAGATCATGCTCTCAAAATCGAGCCCATGTTTGCAAGTACCCATCTCTTTAGTCATTCACCATTGTTTCTTGCCGTTCACCACTGGAACAAGTTACCGGGTGATATTGTCTTCACCTTAATCATGATGCCTTTGAGCAAAAACTAAAGTGTTTGTTACAAATAAATTCTGATTAGGAAGGCTCGATTCCTGCATATGCTCAACTTCGAATTTTCTCTACTTTTTTTTCCCATTTTGCCTGTTGTTCTGGATTTGTGTTGCTTGTAGAGCTATGTGTAGAGTATTGTTTATATGTAACTGTACACCCCCCCATGTATTGCCTAAAAAGGGCCTTTAGGGTATGTGAATAATAATAATAATAATAATAATAATAATAATAATAATAATAATAATAATAATAATAATAATAATAATAATAATAATAATAATAATAATAATAATAATAATAATAATAATAACTATAAATGTTTTCCTTCGAAACCATAACATTTAAACGAATTATAAACGAAAACGTAGCATATGGACGGGACGTAGAAGGGTGAAGACAGGACCCTTCTACGTCCCGTCCATATGCTACGTTTTCGTTTATAATATGTCTGACCAACTGGCCCCTCAGTATACTCTGTTAACATTTAAACGAAACACGTAAAATGCAAAAAAAAAACGCACGTAGGTGCACGTGCCTCAAAATGAATACAAAACTATATGAATGCAAGAATCACACTTTATTTCCACAAAGGAAGCGGATTAGATTGGTTTATGGGGGTTTAACGTCCCAAAGTGACTCAGGCTATGAGGGACGCCGTAGTGAAGGGCTCCGGAAATTTCGATCACCTGGGGTTCCTTAACGTGCGCTGACATCGCACAGTACACAGGCCTCTAGAATTTTGCCTCCATCGAAATTCAACCGCCGAAGCCGGGATCGAACTCGCGTCTTTCGGGTCAGCAGCCGAGCGCCATAACCACTGAGCCACCGCGGCGTGGGAAGGGGATTAGTGGATGGTGACTTGGGCCCTGGGTGGTCCTCCCTGGTACAAGAGTCGAATTGGTGCTCGCGGTCAGCGTCGCCCGCTCAACCAGCAGAAACTGGTCTTGCAGGCTCGAGTTGGACAGAACCGTCTCCCACTGCTTGGCTGACGAATTTTTAATTTTGGGTTGTATCGGGGTCGCCGGAAAGCCCCATTAGAGTGGTAGAGGGTAGCCAGTTCCCCGCACCATGTACATATCGATGGGTATTCTGTCGGCCATATCTTATTATATATGTAACGAGTCAACGACAGGGATATGTGTTTGTTTGCAGTCTCCTCCTAGTGGTGACTTGGTCTCTTGTGAGTGTTTTGTATGGTGGTGGATAGAGAAGCCTCTCCTGTTTCTAGTGTGTTAGGAGTCAAACGTTTGCCTTTTTTTTTTCATTTGGACAAATGTGTTTCTTTCGTTAGAAACACATTCTCGACACAATACGCGTATAATCGGCTCCTCGTCGCTCTGAGGGTTTCCTCATCCAAGGAGCGCGTACAGCTAGGACGCTGCTAAGATTAGATGCCCCTCTTCAACGGTTCCCGGAGCCAAGGAAGCAAGGGGGGGGGAGGGGGGGGGGCTGCTAATTTGAGGAAGCGAAACTGCGCGAGGTAAGGAACGTCCTAAAATCTGGCCACTGGAGTTTTGAAGCCGTTACTGGACTAACCGGCCTTCAGCATCAGTTCATACCGCTTGTCAGCGATAGCGGCTTAGAAATCGCTAATTATATGCACCGCATGTACAATGTTTCATGCAAAAAAAAGGTAAACTTTTGACACAGAGCAGTACATTTTTCGCACGCAATCTTATCGTTAAGGTAATGAACTTTATCTGGAAACAGTTCAAACGTTTAAATTGAAAAACATTATTGCACCACAAGAAGCCATCGATGGCGTTATTTTTCTGGCACTTTCTTGATTCTCAATATCTCTCTCTTTATTTATTCTTTAGCCGCCGCGGTCGCTTATCGGTTATTGTGCTTGGCTGCTGACCCTAAAGACGCAGATTCGATCCCAGCCGCGGCGATCGCGTTTCGGTGGGGGCGAAATGCTAGAGGCCCGTGTACTGTGCGATGTCAGTGCAAGTTAAACAACCCCAAGTGGTCGAATTTATCCTGAGCCCTCCACTACGGCGTCCATTATAGCCTGAATCACTTAGGGAGTTAAACCCTACAAGACCAATCAATATCTATTTTGTTCTCATTCTAAAAACAGCGTACACAAGACAGGGACGACAACGACAACACGAGCGCTGATGTTGTCGTTTCCTTTATATCGTACCTGTCTTGTGTGCGCTGTTTTTAGAATGAGTACATACCAACTCGCCCAGTCTTGTACTTTGGGATCTATTTTGTTTTCTCAGTATGAGCAAGGTACGTGACAATCAAATGCCTTCAGGACCAGCGCACTCTTCATAAAAATCCGGCCAAGCGGGTATCGTTCACTGCTAAGGCGCACAAGGTGTCGCTATCAGCGTGCTAAAGCGAACGCAATCTCGGACACCTCCAGCGTTTTGAGCCCTTTGTTCGGGGTGTGGGACAAAGCGCTTGGGATGAAGCTATGCGTTCAGGAATTTCGCTTTTTGGCGTCTCTTTAAACGCTCTTCATTCTTTTCATTGAAAGTTGTGATGCGAAATAGGGCATGTCTTGACGCTGGCTCGTTCCTTCGGCCCACCTTCGGTAGACACAAAATGAGTAAGAGGCTGCCCAGTCCAGGAAAAGTCACTGCCGATAATGCCGTGAAGCGCGTATACCTGATGTCTGCTACAAGTAGTAAATCGATGCCGTTTTCACGATTAGTCTCGAGTGTCTGCCTCGATTCCCTGTACGCAAGCAAATGGCGTCCTCTTGTGGCTTGAAACTGGCGCTCATTTTGCTTCTCTTGCAATGGTCTCGCGTATACCAGGTGTTTCAGGGAAGCCCGCCACTAATTCTTAAAAACAGGGTTTTTGACGTAAAGAGAAGTTTTTTGAGCCATATTAATACCAGTGTTGACGGGCCTCAATAAGCAGGCGAATTATTTTAACTAGCAAAGTGATTAACTAAATTCTAATAGTTATCTTTTTAACCATTGCCGATAGGCGCCTGATTGCAGTTAGCTACTTATAGCCAGCCGTTAGTATATATCGCCGTATCAGATTTCAAAATTTCTAAAACGCGACTACCCTCGCCACTGTGGCTCAGCAAATTTGGGCCATTTTTCACGCTATTCGAAAACCACCCGCCTGTGAATAACGCAAAGCGGTGTCTATCAAATCATGATACTCCGTGACGAACGTGCCACGTGACATTCCCTGCTCCGCCCGCGTTGCGGTGCTCCCACTCCTGTCCACTTCGCTGCTCCAGTGCGGGCGGGACAGAGAATGTCACGTGGCACGTGCGTCATGGAGTGTAGCGATTGTTGATGTCAAAGGCACACAAATTTAAAGGGAAGGGGTGATGGGATCGGGCGGACGGGAGCCCTTGAGCCCTGGCGGCCTCCTCAGCCCACTTGCATGCCGCCACTCGGACGGCTGGATCTGAGCTGCGCGTCAGTGCCTCCCGCTGCTCCAAATTGCCAATGTTGCTGTGTCTTTTTAGGAGATCTGAGCAGCCCCACATTATATGCGTGAGGTTGGCTGCCTGGGGGCAGAATTTACGTGTACCCGAGCACTTGTCCGGGTGAATGTGCGGGTAAATTGTGGGCTGTGGGTACTTGTTGGTCAAATCGGCGCCGGGTGTGTTCTTGGGCTGTAGTTAATGTCCGTCTTTTCCCTTTGTCCTGTACGCTAGCTCTCGGGCGGTGTTGGAGGCTGAACCGTTGCCTGGGAGGACGGGATGAGCGGGTGCCCCGGGTAATCCTGACTGTGTAAGAGAGGGTGAGGACTCGAAGGATCCTGGCCACGTGGGGTGTCACGCGACCCCGGGCGTAATTTTGAACGGCTGCTTTGGAGTCCGAGTTGACGGTAGTGGTTTGAGGTAGGGTGAGGGCCAGGACTATGGCCGGCTTTTCCGCAGTTTCGGTATTTGCGGCATTGATCCTGCTTCCGCTGAGAAGGACCCCCTGTACGTGCGTGACGACTGCCGTCATGGCCCGTTTTACGGCGTGGTCAGCTGCGTCCGTGTACATCGCCCCAGGGTCTTTGTGGTAGCGTTTGTGTAGTTGGTTGCAGGGGTCTTGGCGACGTGGTTCGCGATATTCGGGGCAGAACTTGCATGTACCCGTGTACTTGGCCCTGACGGCAGTCGTCATGGGTGCACAGGGAGTCCATTCAGCGGAAGCACGATCAATACACCTAATACCGAGACTCGGATAACAATCGTTAAGCTCGTTTTACTTCAGAGCTTACCGAGGGTCACCTCTATACTCGCAGTATGCTCGTTAACAACCACCGGAACGCGACGGTACATCCTCGCTGCCATAGGAATACATAAGAGCGCAACGCATCCCAACACAAGCATCCCCAGGGAAATTAGGAAGAAACTCGTGGTTCCTCCCTTGCAGAAAAACATGCACCTCGAGTGTCGCGATTTGATGAACATCGCTTTGCGCTCCCCGCTGGCGCGAGAAATGGCCCAAATTTGGTGGGCCACCGCGGCGAGGGTAGTCGCGTTTTCTAACTTTTAAAAATGATATGGCTATTACCAAAGGCTGGCTACAAGTATAGCTAATTGCAATCAGACGCCTGAACATGATTCGCCTGTTTTTTGATGCCCGCCAACACTGGTATGACTATGTCACAGAAAGCTTCTCTTCACTTCGAAAACCCTGTACTTAAAAATTAGCGGCTGTCTTATCTGAAACACCTGGCGTATGTCTATACTGTGTCCGCGCGCGTTATTTTGGTATGGAAATATCGAACACGAACATTGGTCAACAAGCGTTGCGTATACGTGTCCACTTATAGTGCAGTAAGAAGCACGCGTTAAACAACTCGGGTCGTTTGTAACGTTGATGCTAGCCGAAAGGAGCTTCGAGAAGTACTGCCTCTCCCATGATCTTCACATTCTTAGCCACGAGACTGCATTCATTTTGTCATTAATTTATGAAGATGGCACATGATATCATCGCCAAGTGCGAATAAAGGCGAAAAAGAGGACGAATGAAAGCGACACGCGCAAGGAAAAATCCGCGCGCAAAGTGCACAGCGGCGAGTGGAAGAGCAGCGCCGGTCGGCCCGCGGGAGCACAGCGCCCGCAGCCCCAAAGAAGCGGCTTGCCGGCTTGCACGTTGCCGTAACGCACGCCCGCGCTCCTCCGCGCCCGGTAAGCACGCCCGACACATAGCCGAGCACGCGGGGCCTTGGCCGAGCCGAGGAAAAGCCGATCCCCCAAGGCCTCCGCCTTCGACGCTGCTGCGAGCGGCCGTGGCGAACTGGGCAGCGCTGGAGCTGCGAGCGTCACGCCGCCGATCGCGGCGCTTATTCGATCATCAGCGAGGACCATTTCTTGCCCGCCTCCACCTCCCGGCCGGGTCATTTATCCGCGTGTGCGACGCGAAATGTCCGCCGCCAGCTGCGCGGGAAATGACTCCGCGTTCTGAGGAGCAATGTCTCTGCTGTCGGCAGCTGCTTGGTCCATCCAGATGTTCTCACCAGACATCCTGCGGGGCTTAGCTCAGTTCAGAGGACGTTTGACATTAAACGAAGGCTTGAGGAAGAGCTACAAATGAGCCACAACTGTTGGCGGACAAGCTCTTAAACTAGAAAACTGGTGAACGCGGCGCTTCACGCTGAAACGGCACCTGAACTGTTCCGGAGCCCTCCACTACGGCACCTCTTCTTCCTTTTTTCTTTCACTCCCTCCTCTATCCCTTCCCTTACGGCGCGGTTCAGGTGTCCAACGATATATAAGACAGATACTGCGCCATTTCCTTTCCCCCAGAACCAATTATTATTATTATTATTAACTGTAATTTTTCCTGATTCAGGCGATAGTCGCTCACTCTCCCATAAAAGTGACGTAGCAGGATGGATGAAATAAGGAACTAGCTAAACTTGCGTATTTCGTTCGGCCTTCTTACAGATTAAACTGTTTTAGAGTACTGCAATCTGCGTAGGTTTAACACGAAGGGATCGCCTTCAAATCGCAGATGACTGTATACTTCTCCCTCAACGGCCACCACGGCCATAATTTTGACCCTAGATTAAGAATTAAATGTCTAACATACGGTTCTTCAAACTCTCTATTGTTTACATGAAGGCAGCACGATAGCGCGAGTTGATGTGCCACACGCAGTAATAGAAAAATCGAGTATACTGCAGCAATCATCAGTAGCGCAGTGCTGTGGTGATCGCACATATAATTACGTGAGGGACTTTCTCTCCAACAGAAAAGCGTCAATAAGTATTGGTGATCGGACCTCCTCTCCGTTCAATCTAGGTTCCAAGGGCACCCCGCAGGGAGCGGTCTTGTCTCCGCTTCTCTTCAACCTGGCCATGCGTGGGCTACCAGAGAAGCTAGACCGCATCCAAGGCATTGAGCACGCTATATACGCCGACGACATTACGATCTGGTGTTGCAGCGGCAATGAAGGGGAAATTCAAGGCCGGCTTCAGGAAGCAGCGGATGTCGTGTGCCAGCATGCGGCGAGGCATGGGTTAACGTGCTCTCCCGAGAAATCAGGGTTACTCCTGATCGACCGTGGCAAGAGGCAGAATACGGGGCTTTTGCCGTCCACTCCCTCTGTCGCCATTACGGTCCAGGGTATGAGCATTCCGATCAAGAAAGAGATCAAGATCCTGGGAGCCATCATACCCAGCGGCAACACTAACACCACTACAATCAGACAGCTCCAAGCCTATTCCGAACAAGTTTCTAGAATGCTACGCCGGGTAATCAAGAAAAGAAATGGGCTAAGAGAGAAGGAGGCCCTAAGATTAGTTCACGCTTTCATTCTCTCTAAACTAACATACGCCACCTCGTACTTACGGCTTAGCAAAAAGGAGGAAGACCAACTAGATGTTATTATTCGAAAGGCAGTTAAGACGGCGCTGGGACTCCCTTTATGCACATCCACTAAGCGCTTACTACAGCTGGGGATCCATAACACCATCGACGAACTAATAGAGGCCCACCGTGTAAATCAAATTGTCAGGCTCTCAACATCTAAGCCTGGCAGGAAAATATTACAGAAGCTGAGAATCAGTCCACCCCGGGAAGTCGCTGACAAGATCGACATGCCCATGCAGATGAGATCACACATTACGACTCACCCCATACCAAAACGCATGGATGAGGAATATAACAGAGGACGGAGACTAGCCAGAGCTAGACACCTCTCTAGGCGCTGGGATGGAAACAAGGACACGATCTACGTCGATACGGCTGGACCCGTTAACGGAGTCGCGGCAATTGCAGCAGTTTCACCCCGGGGGGATATCATTGCAAGCAGCCTTATCCAAGCGGTGGATACCACATCGGCTGAAGAAGCAGCTATCGCACTAGCGATATCAAAGAACAGCGAGGCAACGGTTATGTCCGACTCACAAACAGCGGTACGCAATTACCTCAGAGGCCGCGTTGGCGCTCCGTGTTGGGAAATTTTGGAAAGGTCTAATCCTTCCAACATCCAGATCTTCTGGACGCCAGGGCACCTCTCAACGACGGGCAATGAGGCGGCCAACACAGCTGCTCGAGCTCTCCTCCTCCGAGCATCTGGCACGCAGCCTCTCTCTGACATAGTTGACAACCCCTCACCCTTACTAAGCTACGCAGAAATTACGGAGTACTATAAGATCACAAGAAGGAAATATCCTCTTCCTCACAAAACCCTAAGTAAATATGAAGAGCACATAATCAGGCGACTACAAACTAATACTCTGCCCAATCTTTATCTAGTGAGTAAATGGTACCCAGAAACCTACCGGTCGTCCTGCCCCTTCTGTCGAGCAGTTGACACACTCTTTCACGCGGTTTGGGAATGTCAAGAAAACCCAGACTTGGACAGCAATCCCGATCCGACTCATGAGCGCTGGGAGGCAACCCTTCATAGCCACAGCCCACTCGACCAGAAATCGCTGGTTGAGAGGGGCCGGATTATGATGACGACCAATGGGTTCTCGTACTGAACCCACCCAGTTTTTGTGCTCTGAATAAATGTTTTTCCTCTTCCTCCTCAGTAGCGCAGAACCCTATGAGAGTGCGATGCGTCTGGCCAAAGCCACCTGAGGGTTTTCAAGGCCACTTGGCTTCGTTGAGAATTCCACGGAGGATGAGCGCTAAAAGCTTCTCACGACTTAGAAACATAGGATCGCTTACAGGATTCAAGTGACGACTGTGAATAACGTGACTACGACCTTTTACTTCTGGCTTGCTGCTGTCTCCGCGGTTACATCTTCTGCACTGCGCAAAGTTGATCAGCCAAAGAGTATATCGGTTAACGACCTTCCCACCTCGCCATTCCAAATTCGACTAGCGCCTAAACTAGCTAATACTGCGGATGCTTATTCACAGTGCAATTTTCCTCCTGAATTATGAACTTAGCAGCAAACAACATACACCTAATCGCCGCCTGGGCCGCAAATGCAACTTAAATGAGGCAAGGGATAACGGATGATCTTGCTTCAGCTCACGAGTACATGCATGCATAGGCAGGGCCAGATTAATGCGCAGCGAGATGCACCGATGCCCCCCCTCTCTCTCTCTCTCTCTCTCTCTCTCTCTCTCTCTCTCTCTCTCTCTCACACACACACACACAAACACACACACACACACACACACACACACACACACACACACACACACACACACACACACACACACACACACACACACACACACACACACACACACACACACACACACACAAGAAAAAAAGGAAAAACTTCCCGATTTCTTCTACGTGTCGTGTGAGAAGAGCTTTGATGCTAAGCGTGCTCCATGTAATATTCTCGCCACGCCAGTACATGCACTGCCGCGCACGCATGCACCTAACAGCTCTGCATGAAGAGGCACTCCATTTCTTGTGTTTTCTTGCAACGGTTCAGAGCGTCGCGCAGCAAAGTGAGCAGAGGCGAGCCGCAAGGACGCAGAACAGTGGCGCATCCATCAAACGATCGGACACGTCCGCCAGGCAGGCTTACAATAGGGGACGCTCGCCGGTGCCGTTCTCAGAGTCGATCCCCTTTTTGTGGCTGGGCCCGCTTCCTTCGAGCCAGCCCCGAGTCGTCCTGGGCGCGTCAGGGACGAAATACGTGCGAGACAACTCCTAACCAACCTAAGAGCGGTACTCGCGTTTACGTAATTGAACTGGCGCCAGATACGAAGTGGAAGGAAGAAAAGAAAGAAGGCTTCAAATATTAAAGCAAACCGGCTCAAGATGGGGCTTGAGATGTAACACGAGCACGCGTGAGAGAGGTTTCTTATCCCTGCCTGGTGGCCAAGCAGGTTGAGAACAGCTTCGCTTGGCATCTTTCCGGTTAAAATGTGCACTATTACGTTCGTTGGAGGTAAACGTCTTTGGCTCTTGAGATGCTGCTTTCCTTCGCCATGCCTTGAGGCATTTTCGAGACAGCGGGAGTCCCTTGAAGATAGCGCGTCAACTCCCTCCCGAGATGAGTGCGCTCATAGCATGTACAAGCAGCGAAAAGACCTCGGGCAATGAACCGCATGATCCGACCAGAATTTAGAGGCTCAACCATAACAAAAGTAAAAAGGTGCACAGAGGATTAAATGGCATGGGTTTATATCGAAAGGACAGCGAAAAAGACACGTCACTATATATGGTTTTCTTCGAGGATATGACATGCATGGCTGGAACTGGCTATAATGGGTGTTTATTACGGAAGTATTAATATTCCGATCAGAAAACACATATCTCCTCGGGTTATTCTACGTGTCCGTGACAAGAGAGACACGCATTCTACACGTCTTTGCAGCTAGCAAATATTCGGTTTGGAAATAAAGGGAAAGAGAGAGAAAGAATGAAATAAAGGAAGAAGGAAGGAAAGGAAAATGAGAGAGAGAAAGAAAGAAAGGGTGAGAAAGAGAGAAGTGCGTTTGACGGACAACGATCATGCGATTTCTGCGCAAGCCCACCGGAGTCGTACTCTGGGAAAGAGAAGCGCGGAGAAATGCTCTGTGCGAAATCCGCGGCTCGGTCGTGTTTCCTTTTTCGTCCCGCCGCCGCACTCGGCGCTCTACGCACCACGGGATTCCAGAGAATTCAGTGCACGCGCTATATGGAGGGACAGGACAACCTGCGCGATCACCCAACAATCGTGAGAATTGCGCGGCGCGGGCGTCGCACGCTGCTCGTCTTCACCGACGGCGGCGAAACCAGAGGCTGTCGCGCGACGCGAATGGCACGATGACGACAACCCGAGATCCTGCCTGGTGACAAACAGGACACGAAATGGAGCGCGCCGGGGCGCGCAGACAAAAGACGTCAGTGTCGCGCTGCGGGCCGCAAGCGCAAGAACGGAGCCGGCGGCATCGTATGCCGGCGATGAACAATGATGAAATGGGAGAAGCTACGGACGCCGGAGACGACGTCCTCTGGCCGCCCTTTGAGCGTGAGTCAGGATCGGATGATACCTGCTCCATCCAGGCTGATTGGTGGTACGTTTACAGCGCCGTTCTGCGAACATGGGTGCTGCTGGTGCACTGAAATGTCAGACTTTCTCAGGCACACAGGGCAGCCTTCGTTTCACGTCATATAGAACCCCCATGCCAGGAAGCAGAGAGAATAGCCCCCCCCCCCCCCCCACACACACACACACACAAAATAAAGTGACGGCTGTTGACGTCAGCTACCTCAAGGGCCAGGTTTCCGTCGGGTGGATCGTACGGCTTGAAGCCATTAGACGTTTTTAGCATATCGGAGACGTACTACCGGAGATGTATGCCGGTTTACCGGACGCCGGTTGCGCACGCGCAGTCGCTCCCCCTCACCCCAACAATGCCACTGCGCATGCGCGGGAGGGGTCCGGTAAACCGGCATACATCTCCGCTAGTACGTCTCCGGTATGCTAAAAACGTCTATTGATCTAGGAAAGCTCGACGGAGCGCCGAAACGCCAGGGGAAAAAGCTATGGGGAACTTGCCCTGAAGTTTGCGGTGCCGATTGCAGCGCCATAGCACACTGCCTAGCGAGAAGAGCAAGCAGTTTTGGGTAGTACTATTAGCACTTTTCCGCGCCACCTTCAGGCGCTTAATGGCGTGAGCCTCCGCGCTCTGTCGAAGGCCCGCGTGCCGTGCGTCAGCTATCTGGGCTACGCCGAGAGAAGCTAGGCAATGAATGCCGTCAGCCAAACGCGGGTATCTAATCGCGCAGAATGTGTTCACGCGTTTGCAGCGGCCCAAACGGCTGACAAAAGCAGTTTTGAGTCACCGAATGGAACAATTGCAGTGCCACCTTGGCAGCGCAGGTTCCCCGTAAGCACACCTTAATTAACACATGAGAGCCGTAAGTTGTAGTCGACGGCAAAATAATAAAATGTGTAAATTGAAATCATGCTTTGTCGCAGCGGGAAGTACAATTAAAGGCCTCCTCAAGCATTTTCCCTGCTTGACGAACCGATGTAGAGACAGAGGGAACAGCTCAAACCACCCCTGCAAAAACTGCTTCAAAATGGCCTGTTTTCGAGGGAGATTCAGGATATCAAAACGCTATACCCTCCCCTCTAGGCTCCACCATCGGCCTTCTTCATCAACTCATTCTCCTTCAGCAAGGGATACGCTCTGGCCACCCTTCGCCGTACTAAATTGCGTGAAGTTGCCTACTTATAATCGGCTGGAGAGCAACGCATCTTCTTCGCGTCTTCCGCTGCGCTCACGTCTTTCCAACGATCCCTGTCGCTCCGAAATTGTCATCCAGGAGGAACCATATCAGGGCGCACGCCCGAGCAGATGGTGAAAAGAAGGGAAGTGGGCACGTTGTGGCCGAATATCTGGACAGCTGAAGCAGGCCAGATGTGATAGAATGTTGAGGCCCAAGACTATAGCTCGACAGGCGCATTACAGTGCCGCTTTCGGGTTTCGCGCGATTGTCATCGACTGCATGGCTGGTTTGCGAGCATGTTCTTTCTGCAGGTTGCATGATACCCCAAACCTCACAGTTGGTAAATCGTGCCACTGGGTGGTTTTTCAACACGTGGTAGAACAAATCAGATTCAATTTAGCCCGGGTAAAAGGTCACAAAAATACAACCATTCCAACGACCCGCCGCGGTGGCTCAGTGGTTAGGGCGCTCGACTACTGATCCGGAGTTCCCGGGTTCGAACCCGACCGCGGCGGCTGCGTTTTTATGGAGGAAAAACGCTAAGGCGCCCGTGTGCTGTGCGATGTCAGTGCACGTTAAAGATCCCCAGGTGGTCGAAATTATTCCGGAGCCCTCCACTACGGCATCTCCTTCTTCCTTTCTTCTTTTACTCCCTCCCTTATCCCTTCCCTTACGGCGCGGTTCAGGTGTCCAACGATATATGAGACAGATACTGCGCCATTTCCTTTCCCCAAAAACCAATTATTATTTTTCAAATAGCGACGTGCACTGACACAGGCATGCGACGTGCACTGCACTTGCTTCTCTCCTTCTAAGAAGGTCGTTAAGCCTGTTTTAGCGTCCGCAAAAAGCAATAGCTCCATTATAATGCAGTATCGAAAAATACCTTTACGGTGTCGCAAGGAAGTTCGGAAAACGCATAAGTTTACGCGAAACACGTCCAGAAGGAAAAAAAAAACGAAGACAAGGAGACACGCTCCTGTGATGTATTCATGTTTATGAACTATGTGACAGTAGAACTACAGCGCCAATCGGGCTATTCCGGTCACTAAACAGGGAGAAGCAAAGAGCCGACAGCTTAGCTATCTTGACGGCATCTCCTTCGGTGCCCATGCAGCTTCGAGACGAAGGAAGCAGTTACTCAAATGGCCCGCTCGAGGGAAGTCGGCAAGGTGACTGCCAACTGGAGCAGGAGGAACCAGTCTTAAACTCTGAGTAACCAAGATCACAAAACAGTATAGGTACCACAAGCTGCGACCATTCGACATGCAACGAGACAAGAACGAAATGAATAAAACGAAGGACGAAAGAAAAGCACGTATGCGGGGTGAGCGCTGAAACAATAACGAAAAGAACGCTGACATCAAAACCACCGCGCCGCGCTAGGAGTTCTAGACACGAACCAAGTATCAAGGGGGGCAGGAAACCAAAATAACGCAAGTCGCGTGTTATAAAACCGTCACGAACAGAAACGACGGCTTACGCGCTCGTATACGTTTCGGAGCTTTTAGCCAGCGCGCGGGGGCATGCATGACGCGGCCGACGCGGTTACCTGAGTGGCAGCCTGGCGCTTTCTAAATGCCGCTGTCGACATCACCGCGGGACACCGCGCGCAGCGAGAAATAGAGACGAAATCAGAAAAGGGACGATTCGTATTCAGCGCCACGCTCCCTAAGTGCTTCTGCGCCGAGCGGCTTCGTGCTCCCGACACCGGCTGCGTTCAGTCTTGGCCCGCTCGAGGATGTGCCGCGGCCTCCTCCGCTGCTTAGTGATGCACTGCAGGTCTTTTCGGTTGTCCTCGTCGCATGCCTCGGCGTAGCGTAGACGCGAAAAGCGCGTATACCTGCACGAACGCGGCGCGGCGCGCGGGGACACGATAACGCGCGCCTATATGGCGAGGAAAATGCGCCCCGTCTGGGAACGGGCGAGGCTTATATCGGGTTTTAGGACTGGACTGGCTGCCCGTGCACTAGTCTAGTGAGAAACAAAGGTGCCATCGAATTACTGCCTTTGGAAAGATGGCCAATCACGGGGTACAGGGGCGGCGGTGGGCGAAAATTGCGGGTCTTGCGAGGAAGGAGCGATGCCGTCTCGTACATGCGGTTTTCCGATGGGCGTTCGACGGTCCACACAGTAGACTTGGGGGAATACAACCGGCGCACTCCAGGTCCGGACAGTGCGCACAGTGCGCAACACTTCCTGTTTCATGGCCGCCGTCATGATTGCCGCTGCGCTGAGAAAAACCGTTTGTGTTCAATTCCGCATCCTCGCTTTTCGCTCTTTCAGGTGTACACATGCATAAAATAGACCGCTGAGCTGGCTGCTCCACGGAAAGCAAAAAAACACCGAAAAGGGGATGTCAGCGCTGGGCATAGCAACACCAAAATTAACCAGAGGGGGACAGCGAGTGGCAAACTCGACGTTGGTTGGTGCCGGATACGCGCGGGGTACCTGCCGGAGGAGCGCCGGCACACACACACACACACACACACACACACACACACACACACACACACACACACACACACACACACACACACACACACACACACACACACACACACACACACACACACACACACACACACACACACACACACACACACACACACACACACACACACACACACACACACACACACACACACACACACACACACACACACACACACACACACACACACACACACACACACACACACACACACACACACACACACACACACACACACACACACACACACACACACACACACACACACACACACACACACACACACACACACACACACACACACACACACACACACACACACACACACACACACACACACACACACACACACACACACACACACACACACACACACACACACACACACACACACACACACACACACACACACACACACACACACACACACACACACACACACACACACACACACACACACACACACACACACACACACACACACACACACACACACACACACACACACACACACACACACACACACACACACACACACACACACACACACACACACACACACACACACACACACACACACACACACACACACACACACACACACACACACACACACACACACACACACACACACACACACACACACACGCACACGCACACGCACACACACACACACACACACACACACACACACACACACACACACACACACACACGCACACGCACACGCACACGCACACGCACACACACACACACACACACAAACAAAAGAGTTGCCATAGAATTTTCTCTTTTTTTCCTACATGCGGCTCTTAGTTCACTTTGTATGAGTATCCGAGCGAAGACGCGGCCGAGAACGAGTCAGCATGGCCAGCTCTGGAAGTGGTGTCTCAAATCATGACCCACGGGAGTGCTCTTCTCGCAAAAAAAAAAAAACAATGCCTATGGATTTTAAATTTTTGCCGCACCTGCTTTATTTGCATTCGTACTGCCAAACTTTCAATCATTCGAGAGCGTGACAAAAAAAAACGGAGAGGGGAACATTTCCCTTCCAACGAAGCTCTAATGGGTGTGTGTGGGTCAATCAATATTTTTTTTTCAGAATGGAAGCTAGATGGGCTAAAAGCTGCTTAAGCAGCTTGACTGAGGCCCATGGAGACCCCTACATGACAGCAGCTGTCAAACAGAAGGCACAGCTACAGGATATGGTGTCAATAATCACCAAATAATAAGTTCACGAATAAATCAAAACGTGACGAAAACAATGGGCATTACAAAAGAAAATAATGGATCAAAAATCTAGTAATTGCATCCCAAAACAGTAGACACACGCAAGACAACATAACGCGTATTTGAGCTTGAAAAACAAAGACTTGATTAATATTAGACATTAGAAAATAATTGAATAAAAATCTACATAGTAATTGCATACAAACAATGGAGACACACAAGACCACATAATACTTTCTACAGTTCGAAAAACAAAGACCTGAGCTCTCTTCGATGCAAGCCTACTATGTGCATGAATTTGTTTAGTAATACTGGAAGATTGTGAGCCAAAGATTGGCGTTTGTAAGATGTACGAAAATGAGGAATTTCCCACACATCCAGATTTCTAATGGGCATATTAGCGCTTCGGCGCTGTAGTCCAGCCAATGAGGTTATGTGGCTGGTAACTGTAGGAGGATAAAAGTAGAATATTTTTAGTAAGCGGAATTCATAAATGTGTTTTACAGGAACTATTTCAAACAGCCCAAAAGCCTTTATTGTAGTGGCCATAGGTTCCATATTTCTAATATGGCGAATTGTTCGTTTCTGAATCGTGAGCAGTCTGTTGAAATTTCCTTTTGTGGCTGTACACCAAACTAAGGTACAATAAAATAAATAGGAACTAAACAATGCTTGATAGATCTGAAGTTATGTCTCCCGGCGAAGTATGCTGCGATAGCTTGACAAAACTCTCGTAATCGAAGATAGTTTCTTGCACAGATAACTAATATGAGTGTCCCAGCTTAAATTGAACGAAAAATATGCGCCGAGAATTTTATGGTCGTGAACGATTTCTATTTCCTGGTAACCAAGCTGAAAGGCGAGGTTAGCCGGAACTTCCTTATTCCTAGCACAAAAAATTATTGGTTCGGTTTGGGCAGCATTAATATCAATTCGATTTACTTTTGACAACTTTTGCAGAACCTCGTTGCATTTCAATACCAAATCATTAATATTTAAACCAGAAATTAACAAAGTGCTATTATCAGCTTATAAGTAAATTGTATTGTACTATCTACACTTTCAATATCATAGATGAATGCATTAAATAAGAGCGGACCTAGTACGCTACCCTGCGGGACACCGTATTTAACTGGGAGAAGCAATGAGTTATGCTTGTTTAGGTGTACGAATTGAGCTCTATTTTTTAGGTAAGATTTTAGTAAGTCTGAGCATTGCCCACGAATCCCATATGAGTGAAGCTTTTTGATTAGAATAAGGTGGTCAAAGCAGTCAAATGCTTTACTGAAGTTCGCGAAAAAAGCTACTGTGAACATGCTTTCGTCTATATTTAGCAGAATTCGTTCCTTTAATGTTAACACAGCCGTTTTCGTGGACTAATCTTCCACAAACCCAAATTGCGCGTTAGTTATAACTATGTATTTCTAAAAACTTTGTTACTCTGAGAAATATAATTCTTTTTTCTAGTGCTCTGCTGAAAATTTGGAGGACGGATATTGGTCGGTACTTTGTGAGGACGTTGCGGTTTCCTCTTTTAAAAATTACCGACGCCTTAGTAGTCTTCATTGCATCCGGAAAATTCCCGATTCCATCACTGAGTTGAATATACGACCCCGACCGGAGATCGCGTTTTTACCTCTCGAGCGGTCACCCAGAGCCTGTGACGTTGCGGCTGCGCAGAATGAATCAACGAGTGGAGCGAAAGAAGAGGAGATTGTGCTGTCGTGAGATATAGGCTTTCAGTCCTGATTTAAGCCTTGAAAATAATTCCTCATTTGGGTTAAAGAAAAACAGTACGCAGGAAGTCATTTGACGGAGTGAAATTGGCTCGTCAATGGGTTGTCGGTTTCACGCGGCTGTGAGCGGGAGCACTGTTGAGAATAAAAACGGCTTGTGCAACAAGATTGCCCGCTATCAGTGTGGGCTGATATGCACTGCACCTCAAAAATCACTAAATGACCCAGTGCACGTGCGTTTGCGTTGTCGACCATTAACCAATGGATGACCCCGTTTGCTGACATGCAGGCAATAACATTAAGGTTCATTCATTTGGTGTAGGACGTTGTCTGCACCGCTGGCTATGTTTTAACACCGGGTGCTTCAGCGAACATTAAAAAAACTGATAAACATAGAGAATCCGGAAAAGAAAAGCAAATACTTTCAGGAACAAGCTGTCCACCGCGGCGGACGTAAGCTATTATAAAATTCAGCCTGATTGGGTGGCTATAGCTTACTTAGATGCACTAGTCAACTTTTTCATTAAGATAGTCTGGTGGTTAGTGCCAGTGGGAGGTCCGAAGCCATGGACAAGGCAGTGCCATATCAGTTTTTGAAACGAAGTCATTCTCTAAAGCTTTGCCAAGTGCAAAATTATTGGACATAAATTTTAATTGTGAGGCAGCTGTGCAGTATTATAAAGTACTGCTATGGAAATATTGAAGGTAATGGTCCGTCCTTCCGATGCGTAGCAAAACCTTAGTAAAAAAAAAAAAGGAAAGTGTGTCCATTGTTCGCATCGAGCAGTTAAGAGTTCCACGGAAAACAAAAGGGGAACTTTTTTGACGATAGCGAAAATGTTAACAGCAAAAATGCAGGCCTGCCGAAGAAAGATCTGCAGTCATATTGGTTGTTATAGTTGAACCTAACAATATAAGTCCATAAATAATTTCCCGTCGAAAAATGCGCTTGTCCGGAGTTTCTGGGTATGAGTGCGAGGAAATTGGGTGCTGTGTCACGCACACAACCGAAAACTGAGCGCCGGTTTTCCTCGCGATGCAGAGCTGCAGAGAATTATTTTTCGTTCTTTCAAATGTTGATACACCATCGTCTTATCCATGGCTCCAAGCTCCCCATTGGCACTAAACACAGGCGCTGTTAATTTAAAAGTTAACTAGTGCATTTAAGTTAATTATTTGCCCAATTCTGATTGCTTCTCGAGTAACCGACGTCCGCCGCCACTGACAGTTTGTTCCCGACAAGATTTTATTTCTATTTCAAACTGCCTGTTCTTTTTTTTAATATTTGAATGTATTCCCGAAACACCCGGAAATGTTCAGCAAAAGCTTTTTGAGCCTAATATGCTTAGTTTGTCTCATCGACGCTGAAAGCACAGAAGTGCTGTCTTTCGCCTTGCACCCACATGCGTGCATGCATGCTTTGCGGCTGCCTTTGACGTACTGCCAGTTACACGTCTGGCTGGACTTTGCGTCACTGGCTTTATATGGAGTAGCTCTGCGAGTGCAGGAGGCGATCTATACGCTGCTTGCGCTAATGCGCAGGCCTGCCAAAGCCTCGGGGTTAGAGCGAGCGGCCCTGCAAATCGTTTAAAAAGTTTCACCACTGTCGAACAGGCGAACCACCAACAGGCGCAAGACCTTTCGTCCACGCGCGGCCAATTTTGGCCGGCAGTGGCAATTCAAACGACCGGGCGGAATGCGTACACCGCGTCCGTGCCAAAATCCCCGCGGCGGGCGTTTGGAAGTGTATAGCTTGAGATCTGTAGCGCGCTTTCTAGTCTTGGACCTGAAGGCTGCAATGTGCAGAAATATCGCATCCAAGGCCGATGTGTCCGGCACTGAGGAGCTCTTGGCACCATTCCCCAGTCGTTCAGCGCTGTTGACCAGTCTTCATGTCCTATACACGCCGAGTGAGCCATGTCGGTCTGGGAACTGAGCGACCGCGCAACACAAGCTATTTTTCTTCACCGCATTAGGTTTCAATGGGTGGGTTGGTAAAATCCCAGCATGAGCCAAAGTTTCACAAAGCGCGTTTTTTTTTTTCACGAGAACAGAAGGTGCGCAAACAGGACTTCCCTGGCTGCTGAGCTCGCCTTAGCATTGCCGTTGACTCCAGATAGGCGGCTGAATGCGCCCTGCTGCACACTGAGTTTTCTAGAAAGAAACAGCGCGTGAAACGAAAAAAGAAATTCTTTATGTTTATGTTTATGGGGATTTAACGTCCCAAAGCGACTCAGGCTATGAGAGACGCCGTAGTGAAGGGTTCGGGAAATTTAGACCACCCGGGGTTCTTTAACGTGCACTGACATCGCACAGCACACGGGCCTCTAGAATTTCGCCTCCATCGAAATTCGAAAAAAAAAAAAGAAATTGAAGAAGAGACAAGACACGGCTCGGTGCCCTGCCGTTTGTACCCTCTGTTCTGTTATATACGCGCGCTTTCCTGTTTCTATAGGTCATACGCAATCAATTAGCCCAACGTTAGCCCAACAATTAACCCAATGTTCAACCCAATTTTCATGTTCGGGAAATTACCTACGACCATGGTCTCCATGGAAATTTTGTCCGGCTACATAATTAGCAAGTAACACGCAGGTGAACGTTTTGCTATTGGTCCTGAGAGTTTATCCGCTTCGTAGAATGGCTTATACCAGGAGAGATAGATAAAGAGATGGGGGGGGGGGGGGGGGGGTAAATGCAGGGATGTTAACCAGAAAGGTTTCCGGTTGGCTACCCTGCAATGGGTGTCCCAGCTAAAGGTATAACGAAGCTTTTAAAAAAGACGGAGTGTCCTAGCCTAGCGAAACCAACTCAGGGCTGTTGAGAGTCGCATGGGCTATCCTTCAGTATTTTATTAGTTCTAAAAAGTTAATTAATTTGGAAATGCTAATTAGCTAACATTTTAACTATAGGATGCCGGAATAAAGTCAATTCAGAAGTTGTAAATGGTCCCGAAAATCAGTTGGCTGAAATGGGTATAAATCGGGTATAAATGGAGCTTTTCCATAGGCGATTGAACAGTCATGTTTTTTTTTTCAGGTTATTCCCACACACCAAAAAAACAAAAAAAAATAGGCCCTAGTTTTCTTGCGGGACTTAAGGTACCGGATTATCTAAAACAAATAATAAACAAAAAGGTTGTTTATTCATGTAACTGTTTGCCAAACCATATTTTACATTTAATATATCTTGTCTTTCTATTCTTCAATCACGTATAGTTTATATTATATTGTGTGCATTGGCGACTATCTGTTCCCACCTCCCGCCCTTCCGCATACACTCTCTGACCACACCTTTTAGTGCCAGAGTTTAGATGGCATACGCACCCCCGTTAAATCAGAGCGCTGATAGTTGTGGTAGCGCCTGATCCAACGATGCCATTAAGCCGGGTGAGTAAGTTGCAACTCTAGGGCCTGGCATCACTTGTTCCGTAATGAAGCCACACACAGTGAATTACTGGGAAACAACAGGTTTACAATTGTCAACAATCGACGAAAAACGCCTCCCTAAGACAGGTGTCATTTATCTGCTAGCGTCCGTACAGCACATTCAACTTGACTGCACATTTAAATGAACCGCCAAGCTACACGATAAGGAAGGTGGATTTTCAGGAAGAAAAAGGTTTCAACACGCTATTTAAAAAACTGGTTCCAGGTGCATAAATGGTTTTATCCGAAAACAAAGAGCCCTACTAAGTAATTTTATTCGTACGAATCATCCCAGCTGACAGACAGCCTCGTGATTCCGTCGATCCCTAGCAAACTGGGGCGAAAATTCTGCGTTCATGTGAGCAGTATCACTCCGTTTGAATTCTGAATCGTACCGCAGTCAGCGAACCAGAGGGGGAAAGAATGCGGAGTGTGATTAATTCATGAAGGGTAAATAAACAAAGCCGAATCGATCGCAAGGCCTGCATGAACGCGGGCGGTGCCACATGGAAGAGGCACTTCCTTGTTAAAAAAAAAATTCAAGACAAGAACGGTAAGAAAAAAAATTGTGGGTGTGTGTGGGAAGAGAGAGTTTTTTTTTAGTTTTTTACACATAATGTTCCTAGAGGTGGCCCCACCTGCCTCCCGTCCCTTAGATGCACCCGTGGGCAAATACAAAGAAGCCGATACTGCGGCAGTCGAGAAGAGAGAAGGAAAAATGATTTATTGACGAAGCTCAGGACCGGAAGTGTTCTTGATGTATTCTAGACGTCGTCGCGGTTCAAACAGGAATCTTCCGAAGCCTCCAAGCGGCACCCAAGCGATCTCTCACACCGAGGTGTATTCTTCTTCCGAAAAACGAGCGCTTCCGAGCGTCCACGATGTAAATATTAACGCAAGTGGCACGGGGGTCTGGATGAAATGGAGACTCCGTACACCACTCCGCATATATTGCGACCTGGATCAACACTCAGCTTTCATGGCCAGGAATGAAAGCGCTGCCGTCAGAGCGCGCTCGAGCGGCGGGTTACGCAGTGACGGCGGAGACTGAGTGTTGGTGTTGTTTGTCGCTGTTGGCCAAGTGGACACGCTTTTCACCCTCCGTCACCGTACCTCTTTCTGCAATACAGACAGGCAATAGTGCGACAAGGAGGCCAGCGAGAAGAGCTACTGTTTGGTGTAGTTTTACGCTAAGCGACGCGGGGCGCAGACTAAGCACAAACCTGCCAGAACCGCACGATCGCCACCGTGTACTTCACAATTTTCACCAACTCCATTATGCGAGTCACTTGGCACTCTTGAATGTAAGAGGATTCACAGACAAGGCTTGGAAATGACACCACTCAAGAAGCAATTAACCTTCAGTTACCCTTGAAAAAGAGTAGAAATGTGAAAGAATACCTAGCTCGACTAACTTTTTTTTTATCTCATACGACGCCACACGGCGACCGGGAGAAGACAGCGTCACCCACCTCCTTCCCTTAAATCGGCCCCTCGGCTAACTAAAGCCATTTCACATTTTCCAATAACCCTTCCTCTTCATTAGCAGTCCGCAATAACCTCAAGTATATATTACACGCTTATCGTCGACATCCACAAAACAAGAACGAGCAGAGTGCCGTAGACGCAAACAGCAGCGCTTTCCCTGCGCGTGTAAATCGCAGCACATCGTTGGAAGTGGAAAAACCAAAACGTTCGGAAACTAGCCCAAGCTCAACAACAACGAAGTGCGCCTGTCAAGCATCGGGACAAACCCGCGCCAGACTCCGGAGCAAGACCCATGCATTGCGCGGCCAAATTGCGCAAGAAAGCTGCTTCCCACGTGTGCTCTGAATACAATCGTCGGCGGCATCTCCGGGGTGGTCGGCGGCCGAGGCAGGAACGACAGCGTGAGCGTGTCCGCCGCGTGCGTACAAAGCAAGCCGCCGCTCAGCGGGTCGCGGGGAAACAAAGGCGTCCGTCAGATCGGCAACGGCGCACCGCACGAGGCCGAAAGTGCTCACAGAGGGAACAAACATCCGTAACACTGGGGCCGCGATGGAAGCCCCAGAGAGCGAAAGAGCACAGATGCGACTGCCAGAGGCCACAGCAGCATGCTGATGTTCGTGGCGTCCTTGAGGGCGAGGGGGGCATTCCTTGGGTGCCCCCATGACCTGAACGCTAATCCAGTTTGCTCTTGAGTCGCCACGGCCGTCTCTCAGTCGTTTGCGACTTGTCATGCTTGCGTGTGCAGTGAGCTGCATACGCGTATACCGTTGCTTCAGAACGCTCACGGAGGTCGGTACATTAAAGAGGCCCTGGGATGCCTGCGCCCACATACTATATGAACGCCGGCGCCACGTGCTCTGGCGCAGACACTCAAGTACACCCGCAGGATCGCGAGCCCGTCCTGGCACGAGCTAAACCTGCACTCGTCGACCAACCGACTTCCCATTTACGCGAGCGCGCTCATCGAGATGCTGATGTCCGGAGTTCCCGGGTTCGAACCCGACCGCGGCGGCTGCGTTTTTATGGAGGAAAAACGCTAAGGCGCCCGTGTGCTGTGCGATGTCAGTGCACGTTAAAGATCCCCAGGTGGTCGAAATTATTCCGGAGCCCTCCACTACGGCACCTCTCTCTTCCTTTCTTCTTTCACTCCCTCCCTTATCCCTTCCCTTACGGCGCGGTTCAGGTGTCCAAAGATATATGAGACAGATACTGCGCCATTTCCTTTCCCCAAAAACCAATTATTATTATTATTATTATTATGCTGATGCCGCGAATGTCTTGTTTTCCATCCCACAGATATTTTTAAGAGACGGCCTCATATATGCCTGGAACGAGATTCGCAGGACTTCGCCCACTGTACAGTGCGCTTCATTACTGGCGGCCGCCTTTCTCTTTTAAATTACGCGGAGATTTTCGCGCGTAATCCCTCTAATGATACCCTCGCGTGGTCTGTGGTTAAGTGCTCGAGGAATGCAGGGTACGAGCGGGAGAAGACAATGCGGGACTCGCTTTTGGGGTGCGTCAAGGATCCAGCAGGTTCTTCACGGTTGCCGTGCACAGGTTCCCGCGTAATACGACATGGTCTCCATTCAAAAAGCTTGTCTTAAGCAAGAATGGCTCGTGATAGGCCTTGGTTATTGTGGTTAGCCTTGCGGAGTCTTCCTTCATAGCGTAAGAAACGGTAGCTTTTTGGAACTGCGCAACATGCGGTGTCGTATGACGAGAAATAACTTTCTAATTCGACGTTTTCTCATGTGCCAAAAGACTGCAAAACGTATTGATTGATTATAAGTAATTGCTACATTAGCATGCATCAACAAATACCCCTGTCTGACATATATACGCGACCTCAATCAAATACTGCTTTCCTTTTAATTCAACAACATGAGCCGGTTTCCTTTTAACCCTTGATTCACTCTACGTGGAACGCAGGGCAAACAATATGAGTACAAGTGTTTGTATTGCACACGTATATGGTTACACGCGGTTGCGTGAAGGCCCTGTTGGATTTGTAAAAAATTGTAAATTGTGGGGCTTAACGTCTCGAAGCGATACATGGGCTATGAGGGACACCGTAGTAGAGAGGGCTCCGGGTTCTTTAACGTGCGCTGACATCGCACAGCCCATAAGCGTTTTTGCATTTTGGCTACATGGAAATATGGCCGCCGCGGCAGCGGTCGAACCCGCGTCTTTCGGGTCAGCAGCCGAACGCCATAGCCACTGGGCGGGACACTGTCAAATTAGCTCGTGATAATATGTATGGAATCAGGGGACACACTGCATGGGTGCTCGTTTATTTAAGCACATCTTTGCAGCCCTTCCTTCCTCGTGATCCGTTTCACTGCGTATAGAACTGCCGCGGTCCCTTATTAAGCTAGCAGAATCTGACCTCTTCCGATAATGAAACCCACCTTCCCCCTGTCTTGAAAAAACGCAGACTACTTTTCTAGCGCAGCACGGAGATTTAACCCGCGCTTGGCGGCGGCTGGCCAGTTGCCACCGTCACCCGGAGCCGCTACGCTGAGAAAGTCCCCGCGTATATAGCTGTTCCAGCCCAGCGCGCAAAGGTATGCAGCGGCGTATATAGCAGGGCGGGAAGCTGGGTGTGCGGCATTCCGTCGCCGATGCGTTCCACGAAAAAAAAAAAAAAATGCGCGCAAGCGCGTCCCCCATCGACTTATCTCGGCGCGCAAACATGAGTGAGAAAGAGAGAGAGAGAAGGCCGAAGTAAGGATAAAAAACAAAAGCGCGTGCTCTGATCGGAGCGAGCAGGGCGGCCGCCTCGCGTAGTACGTGCACTCGCAAGCGCACTTGGAGCAAGGGGACAAACATCGCGCAGGGAGACCGTCGTAGTGGGGAGCATCCGACTCAGGGACGCACGCCTGTACACTCTCGATTTCGCAAAAGGCGCGCGTCCGCCTTCCTGGCGCTGAGCCACACGGACCCAGCGTGCCTGCCAGGGCGTTCGGCTCGTAGCTACACACACGAAGCTACACACCATTACACGCGCCTCGGCATGCCGCCGACGGAGGAGGCACAAGGTGCGTCGTCGAGCTGCGCATCCCGCGAGCCCGAGCGCGATCAGACGGCCACGCTCTAACGACGGCGTGTGTGCGCCAGCTCAGCAGGACAAATACGCGCGGCCGTACGGCACGCGTCCATACGAGCAGCCTCTGCGGCAAGGAACGGAGGGGGGATGTGGATGGGGACAGAGGCGCACGCAGAGACGTTAGTGAACAATGCGAGGCATTGCGCGGGCGGCAAGGCATTGCGAAGCGGACACAACGATCTGCGGAGCGAACGGTGTACCTCTATAGGCAAGGTGAAACGGCTAAGCTGCCCTCCTCATACGCCATGCTGGCGAAAGAAGAGAAGGCTGCGGTTGAGGTGTAATTTGCGACATCTGGCTGACTCCCACTGAAGCACATCAATGGGGCCTTTTTGCATGCATTTTATGAACCTTGCGAGGTGTTTCACTGTAGTAATTATTCAGTACCACCACAAAAATGGCAGCGTTAGAAGTATCCATTCCAATGGGAATACTGTGACAACAAAGGAAATTGCGCCACTTCAAGGTTATATGCACTTACTTGCTCTCGCTTCTAATCTGAAAACGCACTGCATTTACTGTATTGGCACGCGTGTAAGGCCACCCCAGTAAAGCCAAAGGACGGTACCCTCAGTCCTTGTGACTCCGAGAAAAAAAATGCACGTATTCCGTTCTATGCCTCTGACCAAAAAAAACAATAAGCAGGAAAACAAAATTTGGCGGACATATTTGTAAACTTTTTTCGAAAAAGTTACACCCGGGCTGCCACAGTGGAAGGCTCCGGAATTCATTTTGGGCTGGTTGGGGTCCTAGCGTGCACCACAGTCCGAGTCCACGAGCGCTTTGCACTTCGCCTCCATTCAAACGCATCCGCCAAAGCAAGGCATTAAATCCAGGACCTCGTATCCCGCAACGGAACGTCACAGCAGCTCAGACAGTTCGGCATACGGCTCCGTCTCTTTCCATCCGGTCAGTTGGAAAGACGTAACCTTCAGATACCCAAATTACGGTCACGCAGTAGTCAGTTTTATGCATTTAGTGTTCGCTCCACAACAAAAAAAGTGCTTGCAGTGCATGAACAGCCTTTAAACACACGACTCGACAAATGCCTACGGTGTAAACGCGGTAGTGCAAAGCTGGCTTCAATGCATTTCAGTGTATCGTCCACATACATCCAGACCATCGACGACACAAGGAACTTGTCAACTCCCTTGGTAGTCGGGGGGGACTGTTAATTCTGCTGGAAGTGACGTGAAAGTCGTGACACCACAAATGCAATTTCTCGGCGCTTATTATTACAGGTGCTTCCGAGTTTCGAAATGTCGCACTACGAAATCGTCCCTCTTTCAGGTTACTGCACTTCAAGAATGCCGATTTTTTGAATTTTATTTGATCCAGCTTGTCTCAACCATCGCAGACAGGGACCTCGCAGTATTCGGAGCCCAGGTATAAACGGGGCCATATACAACCGGCCACGGACTGGTACCATCTGGAACGGGAAGCAAACTCAGACCGGACAACGACGGAGGAACGAAGCGCCGAATATTAAAGCTATACCAACGAGAGCAGCTAACGGGCAACTAGAGAGCAAGATCAAAAACGTCGAAACTGGCACAGTTTATATACTGCGCGAATTGAATTATACTTTTATCGAGCGATATGACCCGGCTGATGAGCGCTGCAACCCCGCAACCGCGATAGGGACAAGGCCAGAAAACTCGCACTATAGTCGGATTCAGCTGAAGAACGATACGGCATTTCCCCGTCAAAGGACCCCCTTCCAGCCAATGGCGTCGGCCGATTCTCATGACGCTGCTAATGGGACAATGCAGGGAGGGGCCCCGACCTTGGAGGGGGGGGGGGGGGGGGGCTATACCCTTTCATCTGCTGCACCCTGCATTGTCACGCAAGCAGGGTAATGAGAATCGGCCAACGCCATAGGCTGGAAGGGGGTCCTTTGACGGGGAAAAGCCGTTTCGTTCTTGAGTTGTATCCGACTAAGTAGTCTGAAGGTCGTTGTGTAGGAAGGCGCGAAAGACAAGTCGCAATAAAATTATCTTACACGTATTTTTAGTAAGATACGCATACGTCGAAACTAAACAAAGTATCTTAATGACGTATGTTGTTTAAAGAGTGCAGATTATAAGGACTGGTTGTTCAAATGATATTAAAACAATAGTGTTTCCCTCACACCCCATCCCGCTATCTGCTAGTGGCGCTTTATTCGCACCGCCTCCGAGCTGATGCATTAGGGCCACACCATATCCACTTGCGTTAATCCACCGTGCTGAGCGAAGTACGCGTTGTATGAGTGACCCAGCGAAGCCTCCCGCCCCTCACACTTTTTATTGCTCCCCCCCCCCCCCCCCCCCATAGTTACCGCGCGCGGCCACGGATACATGTTAGCGCTGCTATCCTCCTCTAATTGCGCAGCTCTTCAAACGCCCCTGCCGTCACATGCTTGTCGGCGCAGCGCGACAGCAGGCTACACGACTGCAGACGACACACACATGCTGTGGCCCGCATGCCAACGTGTCGCAGAGACAACAAAAGGGCCGCGACAATCGCGCGCAGCCCGCGAAGAGCGGGACACACATGCGAGGCGGTCACGGCGCAGCATCCTATCTCGCGCGGTGTCTGGTTCCAGACGCGCCCCATCAGAGCTGGGCCGGCGCCGGGGACGGCCGCGCGACCGCACATCAAGGCCGCGCCCGCACATGCTCCCGGCTAGATGTGGGACAGCCCGGTTGTTTCACACGAGAAACGAGGCTGGGCAAGAGGGCACCGCGTGCTGCAATATACGCGGGGTGTCGCTTTTACTACTGTTTACCGAATATGGAAGGGAGATGATGTCTATGTTCGGCTGGTCCAGATTCCAAGCTGGAGAAGCCGGAAGTGGCGGCCCTGGAACAACAGCGGGCGTCAACACAACTAGCTCGTTGAACAGAGAGACAGGCATGTTCTCAATCAGCAAATTTATTTGCGTTGTTCTATATGTGAGGTATGAAGTGCTTTTAGTCACAATAGTAGCGAGCCGTTTTACGTTCAGAAACACATATTCTGCTATAACAAGAAAGGACATTCATGTCCGTGCCACGTATGAGCGCTCGAAAAAACCAAAGGTGAAGATTTCAAAACCGTTGACTTACATCTGTTAAAAAGTTACGACAATTACGATCCATAGCGTGAACACGTTGAGTCAAAAGAATGCGCAATAATACTAAGCAATCGACACTACGCCCTACAGGCCTTCCGCAATAGCGGAAGAGGCGAATCCTATTCGTTATTCAGAAGTGCTTGTAAAGCAAATAAAAACACTATTAGATATTCATTCGTTTAAAAGGAGGCCATGTTCGTCCAGACGATATCAAAGCTATACAATCTGGCCCAGAGTCGCGACTAGATCACCATGGCTAAGGCAGCAATGCACTACCAAGTACACGCAATATTAAGGTCATCATGTCACAGGGACAAAGGTAGTGTGGTCCCGGGTCTGAGCAGATTATGACTTCGTCCACCTGCTGCGTGATGACATTGGCTTCCCGTCCTCCAAGCACCACCAGTTCACCACGTCCAAGCGACAAAGACGACATGGCCCTGCCTCTCAGCAGAGATGACTTCGTCGGCCTGCTGCGTGGCGACATCGGCTTGCTTGTCTGCTGAACTCGTGCCTTGTGTGCGGACTGCCGAAGAACCGGCGCAGATTCCCCACAGGTTGGCAAAAGGGCCTGCAGAGCCGCGGTAGCTCCTGTAGGGAGACGAAACAAACTCCAGGGCTTGATCTCCGAGCGCCGCCAGACCGCCACGTCCAAGCGACAAAGACGACAGGGCCCTGCCTCTCAGCAGAGATGACTTCGTCGGCCTGCTGCGTGGCGACATCGGCTTGCTTGTCTGCTGAACTCGTGCCTTGTGTGCGGACTGCCGAAGAACCGGCGCAGATTCCCCACAGGTTGGCAAAAGGGCCTGCAGAGCCGCGGTAGCTCCTGTAGGGAGACGAAACAAACTCCAGGGCTTGATCTCCGAGCGCCGCCAGACCGCCACGTCCAAGCGACAAAGACGACAGGGCCCTGCCTCTCAGCAGAGATGACTTCGTCGGCCTGCTGCGTGGCGACATCGGCTTGCTTGTCTGCTGAACTCGTGCCTTGTGTGCGGACTGCCGAAGAACCGGCGCAGATTCCCCACAGGTTGGCAAAAGGGCCTGCAGAGCCGCGGTAGCTCCTGTAGGGAGACGAAACAAACTCCAGGGCTTGATCTCCGAGCGCCGCCAGACCGCCACGTCCAAGCGACAAAGACGACAGGGCCCTGCCTCTCAGCAGAGATGACTTCGTCGGCCTGCTGCGTGGCGACATCGGCTTGCTTGTCTGCTGAACTCGTGCCTTGTGTGCGGACTGCCGAAGAACCGGCGCAGATTCCCCACAGGTTGGCAAAAGGGCCTGCAGAGCCGCGGTAGCTCCTGTAGGGAGACGAAACAAACTCCAGGGCTTGATCTCCGAGCGCCGCCAGACCGCCACGTCCAAGCGACAAAGACGACAGGGCCCTGCCTCTCAGCAGAGATGACTTCGTCGGCCTGCTGCGTGGCGACATCGGCTTGCTTGTCTGCTGAACTCGTGCCTTGTGTGCGGACTGCCGAAGAACCGGCGCAGATTCCCCACAGGTTGGCAAAAGGGCCTGCAGAGCCGCGGTAGCTCCTGTAGGGAGACGAAACAAACTCCAGGGCTTGATCTCCGAGCGCCGCCAGACCGCCACGTCCAAGCGACAAAGACGACAGGGCCCTGCCTCTCAGCAGAGATGACTTCGTCGGCCTGCTGCGTGGCGACATCGGCTTGCTTGTCTGCTGAACTCGTGCCTTGTGTGCGGACTGCCGAAGAACCGGCGCAGATTCCCCACAGGTTGGCAAAAGGGCCTGCAGAGCCGCGGTAGCTCCTGTAGGGAGACGAAACAAACTCCAGGGCTTGATCTCCGAGCGCCGCCAGACCGCCACGTCCAAGCGACAAAGACGACAGGGCCCTGCCTCTCAGCAGAGATGACTTCGTCGGCCTGCTGCGTGGCGACATCGGCTTGCTTGTCTGCTGAACTCGTGCCTTGTGTGCGGACTGCCGAAGAACCGGCGCAGATTCCCCACAGGTTGGCAAAAGGGCCTGCAGAGCCGCGGTAGCTCCTGTAGGGAGACGAAACAAACTCCAGGGCTTGATCTCCGAGCGCCGCCAGACCGCCACGTCCAAGCGACAAAGACGACAGGGCCCTGCCTCTCAGCAGAGATGACTTCGTCGGCCTGCTGCGTGGCGACATCGGCTTGCTTGTCTGCTGAACTCGTGCCTTGTGTGCGGACTGCCGAAGAACCGGCGCAGATTCCCCACAGGTTGGCAAAAGGGCCTGCAGAGCCGCGGTAGCTCCTGTAGGGAGACGAAACAAACTCCAGGGCTTGATCTCCGAGCGCCGCCAGACCGCCACGTCCAAGCGACAAAGACGACATGGCCCTGCCTCTCAGCAGAGATGACTTCGTCGGCCTGCTGCGTGGCGACATCGGCTTGCTTGTCTGCTGAACTCGTGCCTTGTGTGCGGACTGCCGAAGAACCGGCGCAGATTCCCCACAGGTTGGCAAAAGGGCCTGCAGAGCCGCGGTAGCTCCTGTAGGGAGACGAAACAAACTCCAGGGCTTGATCTCCGAGCGCCGCCAGACCGCCACGTCCAAGCGACAAAGACGACATGGCCCTGCCTCTCAGCAGAGATGACTTCGTCGGCCTGCTGCGTGGCGACATCGGCTTGCTTGTCTGCTGAACTCGTGCCTTGTGTGCGGACTGCCGAAGAACCGGCGCAGATTCCCCACAGGTTGGCAAAAGGGCCTGCAGAGCCGCGGTAGCTCCTGTAGGGAGACGAAACAAACTCCAGGGCTTGATCTCCGAGCGCCGCCAGACCGCCACGTCCAAGCGACAAAGACGACAT
>JARKHS020010400.1:0-15591 GCA_030143305.2 Amblyomma americanum | reverse complement strand
CTCGAGGAATGCAGGGTACGAGCGGGAGAAGACAATGCGGGACTCGCTTTTGGGGTGCGTCAAGGATCCAGCAGGTTCTTAACGGTTGCCGTGCACAGGTTCCCGCGTAATACGACATGGTCTCCATTCAAAAAGCTTGTCTTAAGCAAGAATGGCTCGTGATAGGCCTTGGTTATTGTGGTTAGCCTTGCGGAGTCTTCCTTCATAGCGTAAGAAACGGTAGCTTTTTGGAACTGCGCAACATGCGGTGTCGTATGACGAGAAATAACTTTCTAATTCGACGTTTTCTCATGTGCCAAAAGACTGCAAAACGTATTGATTGATTATAAGTAATTGCTACATTAGCATGCATCAACAAATACCCCTGTCTGACATATATACGCGACCTCAATCAAATACTGCTTTCCTTTTAATTCAACAACATGAGCCGGTTTCCTTTTAACCCTTGATTCACTCTACGTGGAACGCAGGGCAAACAATATGAGTACAAGTGTTTGTATTGCACACGTATATGGTTACACGCGGTTGCGTGAAGGCCCTGTTGGATTTGTAAAAAATTGTAAATTGTGGGGCTTAACGTCTGGAAGCGATACACGGGCTATGAGGGACACCGTAGTAGAGAGGGCTCCGGGTTCCTTACCGTGCGCTGACATCGCACAGCCCATAAGCGTTTTTGCACTTTGGCTACACGGAAATATGGCCGCCGCGGCAGCGGTCGAACCCGCGTCTTTCGGGTCAGCAGCCGAACGCCATAGCCACTGTGGCGGGACACTGTCAAATTAGCTCGTGATAATATGTATGGAATCAGGGGACACACTGCATGGGTGCTCGTTTATTTAAGCACATCTTTGCAGCCCTTCCTTCCTCGTGATCCGTTTCACTGCGTATAGAACAGCCGCGGTCCCTTATTAAGCTAGCAGAATCTGACCTCTTCCGATAATGAAACCCACCTTCCCCCTGTCTTGAAAAAACGCAGACTACTTTTCTAGCGCAGCACGGAGATTTAACCCGCGCTTGGCGGCGGCTGGCCAGTTGCCACCGTCACCCGGAGCCGCTACGCTGAGAAAGTCCCCGCGTATATAGCTGTTCCAGCCCAGCGCGCAAAGGTATGCAGCGGCGTATATAGCAGGGCGGGAAGCTGGGTGTGCGGCATTCCGTCGCCGATGCGTTCCACGAAAAAAAAAAAAAAATGCGCGCAAGCGCGTCCCCCATCGACTTATCTCGGCGCGCAAACATGAGTGAGAAAGAGAGAGAGAGAAGGCCGAAGTAAGGATAAAAAACAAAAGCGCGTGCTCTGATCGGAGCGAGCAGGGCGGCCGCCTCGCGTAGTACGTGCACTCGCAAGCGCACTTGGAGCAAGGGGACAAACATCGCGCAGGGAGACCGTCGTAGTGGGGAGCATCCGACTCAGGGACGCACGCCTGTACACTCTCGATTTCGCAAAAGGCGCGCGTCCGCCTTCCTGGCGCTGAGCCACACGGACCCAGCGTGCCTGCCAGGGCGTTCGGCTCGTAGCTACACACACGAAGCTACACACCATTACACGCGCCTCGGCATGCCGCCGACGGAGGAGGCGCAAGGTGCGTCGTCGAGCTGCGCATCCCGCGAGCCCGAGCGCGATCAGACGGCCACGCTCTAACGACGGCGTGTGTGCGCCAGCTCAGCAGGACAAATACGCGCGGCCGTACGGCACGCGTCCATACGAGCAGCCTCTGAGGCAAGGAACGGAGGGGGGATGTGGATGGGGACAGAGGCGCACGCAGAGACGTTAGTGAACAATGCGAGGCATTGCGCGGGCGGCAAGGCATTGCGAAGCGGACACAACGATCTGCGGAGCGAACGGTGTACCTCTATAGGCAAGGTGAAACGGCTAAGCTGCCCTCCTCATACGCCATGCTGGCGAAAGAAGAGAAGGCTGCGGTTGAGGTGTAATTTGCGACATCTGGCTGACGCCCACTGAAGCACATCAATGGGGCCTTTTTGCATGCATTTTATGAACCTTGCGAGGTGTTTCACTGTAGTAATTATTCAGTACCACCACAAAAATGGCAGCGTTAGAAGTATCCATTCCAATGGGAATACTGTGACAACAAAGGAAATTGCGCCACTTCAAGGTTATATGCACTTACTTGCTCTCGCTTCTAATCTGAAAACGCACTGCATTTACTGTATTGGCACGCGTGTAAGGCCACCCAAGTAAAGCCAGAGGACGGTACCCTCAGTCCTTATGACTCCGAAAAAAATGCGCGTATTCTATGCCCCTGACAAAAAAAAACAAGAAGCAGGAAAAAAATTTGGCCGGACATATTTGTCAACTTTTTTCGAAAAAGTTACACCCGGGCTGCCACAGTGGAAGGCTCCGGAATTCATTTTGGGCTGGTTGGGGTCCTAGCTGTGCACCACAGTCCGAGTCTACGCGCGTTTTGCATTTCGCCTCCATTCAAACGCATCCGCCAAAGCAAGGCATTAATTAAATCCAGGACCTCGTATCCAGCAACGGAATGTCACAGCAGCTCAGACAGTTCGGCATACGGCTCCGTCTCTTTCCATCCGGTCAGTTGGAAAGACGTAATCTTCAGATACCCAAATTACGGTTACGCAGTAGTCAATTTTATGCATTTAGTGTTCGCCCACAACAAAAATAAGTGCTTGCAGTGCCATGAACAGCCTTTAAACACACGACTCGACAAATGTCTTTTTGGTACTTTTTTGTTGGAAGCAACCGTTGGGCTCCCTTCGCCATTAAATTACCGCGGTAATTACCGCTGATAATTGCTCCAGTCGCTTCATTATGCGGCCTACTGTAAACGCGGTAGGTGCAAACTGGCAGCAATGCTTTCATAGACGTCCACATACATCCAAACCATCGACGACACAAAGGAACTTGTCAACTCCCTCTGGCAGTCGGGGGGGGGGGGGGGGACTGTTAATTCTGCTGGAAGTGACGTGAAAAGTCGTGACACCACAAATGCAAGTTTCTCGGCGCTTATTATTACAGGTGCTTCCGAGTTTCGAAATGGTCGCACTACGAAATCGTCCCTCTTTCAGGTTACTGCACTTCAATGAATGCCGATTTTTTGAACTTTTATTTGATCCAGCTTGTCTCAAACCATCGCAGACAGGGACCTCGCAGTATTCGGAGCCCAGGTATAAACGGGGCCATATACAACCGGCCACGGACTGGTACCATCTGGAACGGGAAGCAAACTCAGACCGGACAACGACGGAGGAACGAAGCGCCGAATATTAAAGCTATACCAACGAGAGCAGCTAACGGGCAACTAGAGAGCAAGATCAAAACGTCGAAACTGGCACAGTTTATATACTGCGCGAATTGAATTATACTTTTATCGAGCGATATGACCCGGCTGATGAGCGCTGCAACCCCGCAACCGCGATAGGGACAAGGCCAGAAAACTCGCACTATTGTCTGATTAAGCTGAAGAACGATACGGCTTTTCCCCGTCAAAGGACCCCCTTCCAGCCAATGGCGTCGGCCGATTCTCATGACGCTGCTAATGGGACAATGCAGGGAGGGGCCCCGACCTTGGAGGGGGGGGGGGGGGGGCTATACCCTTTCATCTGCTGCACCCTGCATTGTCACGCAAGCAGGGTAATGAGAATCGGCCAACGCCATAGGCTGGAAGGGGGTCCTTTGACGGGGAAAAGCCGTTTCGTTCTTGAGTTGTATCCGACTAAGTAGTCTGAAGGTCGTTGTGTAGGAAGGCGCGAAAGACAAGTCGCAATAAAATTAGCTTACACGTATTTTTAGTAAGATACGCATACGTAGAAACTAAACAAAGTATCTTAATGACGTATGTTGTTTAAAGAGTGCAGATTATAAGGACTGGTTGTTCAAATGATATTAAAACAATAGTGTTTCCCTCACACCCCATCCCGCTATCTGCTAGTGGCGCTTTATTCGCACCGCCTCCGAGCTGATGCATTAGGGCCACACCATATCCACTTGCGTTAATCCACCGTGCTGAGCGAAGTACGCGTTGTATGAGTGACCCAGCGAAGCCTCCCGCCCCTCACACTTTTTATTGCTCCCCCCCCCCCCCCCCCCCCCATAGTTACCGCGCGCGGCCACGGATACATGTTAGCGCTGCTATCCTCCTCTAATTGCGCAGCTCTTCAAACGCCCCTGCCGTCACATGCTTGTCGGCGCAGCGCGACAGCAGGCTACACGACTGCAGACGACACACACATGCTGTGGCCCGCATGCCAACGTGTCGCAGAGACAACAAAAGGGCCGCGACAATCGCGCGCAGCCCGCGAAGAGCGGGACACACATGCGAGGCGGTCACGGCGCAGCATCCTATCTCGCGCGGTGTCTGGTTCCAGACGCGCCCCATCAGAGCTGGGCCGGCGCCGGGGACGGCCGCGCGACCGCACATCAAGGCCGCGCCCGCACATGCTCCCGGCTAGATGTGGGACAGCCCGGTTGTTTCACACGAGAAACGAGGCTGGGCAAGAGGGCACCGCGTGCTGCAATATACGCGGGGTGTCGCTTTTACTACTGTTTACCGAATATGGAAGGGAGATGATGTCTATGTTCGGCTGGTCCAGATTCCAAGCTGGAGAAGCCGGAAGTGGCGGCCCTGGAACAACAGCGGGCGTCAACACAACTAGCTCGTTGAACAGAGAGACAGGCATGTTCTCAATCAGCAAATTTATTTGCGTTGTTCTATATGTGAGGTATGAAGTGCTTTTAGTCACAATAGTAGCGAGCCGTTTTACGTTCAGAAACACATATTCTGCTATAACAAGAAAGGACATTCATGTCCGTGCCACGTATGAGCGCTCGAAAAAACCAAAGGTGAAGATTTCAAAACCGTTGACTTACATCTGTTAAAAAGTTACGACAATTACGATCCATAGCGTGAACACGTTGAGTGAAAAGAATGCGCAATAATACTAAGCAATCGACACCTACGCCCTACAGGCCTTCCGCAATAGCGGAAGAGGCGAATCCTATTCGTTATTCAGAAGTGCTTGTAAAGCAAATAAAAACACTATTAGATATTCATTCGTTTAAAAGGAGGCCATGTTCGTCCAGACGATATCAAAGCTATACAATCTGGCCCAGAGTCGCGACTAGATCACCATGGCTAAGGCAGCAATGCACTACCAAGTACACGCAATATTAAGGTCATCATGTCACAGGGACAAAGGTAGTGTGGTCCCGGGTCTGAGCAGATTATGACTTCGTCCACCTGCTGCGTGATGACATTGGCTTCCCGTCCTCCAAGCACCACCAGTTCACCACGTCCAAGCGACAAAGACGACATGGCCCTGCGTCTCAGCAGAGATGACTTCGTCGGCCTGCTGCGTGGCGACATCGGCTTGCTTGTCTGCTGAACTCGTGCCTTGTGTGCGGACTGCCGAAGAACCGGCGCAGATTCCCCACAGGTTGGCAAAAGGGCCTGCAGAGCCGCGGTAGCTCCTGTAGGGAGACGAAACAAACTCCAGGGCTTGATCTCCGAGCGCCGCCAGACCGCCACGTCCAAGCGACAAAGACGACAGGGCCCTGCCTCTCAGCAGAGATGACTTCGTCGGCCTGCTGCGTGGCGACATCGGCTTGCTTGTCTGCTGAACTCGTGCCTTGTGTGCGGACTGCCGAAGAACCGGCGCAGATTCCCCACAGGTTGGCAAAAGGGCCTGCAGAGCCGCGGTAGCTCCTGTAGGGAGACGAAACAAACTCCAGGGCTTGATCTCCGAGCGCCGCCAGACCGCCACGTCCAAGCGACAAAGACGACAGGGCCCTGCCTCTCAGCAGAGATGACTTCGTCGGCCTGCTGCGTGGCGACATCGGCTTGCTTGTCTGCTGAACTCGTGCCTTGTGTGCGGACTGCCGAAGAACCGGCGCAGATTCCCCACAGGTTGGCAAAAGGGCCTGCAGAGCCGCGGTAGCTCCTGTAGGGAGACGAAACAAACTCCAGGGCTTGATCTCCGAGCGCCGCCAGACCGCCACGTCCAAGCGACAAAGACGACAGGGCCCTGCCTCTCAGCAGAGATGACTTCGTCGGCCTGCTGCGTGGCGACATCGGCTTGCTTGTCTGCTGAACTCGTGCCTTGTGTGCGGACTGCCGAAGAACCGGCGCAGATTCCCCACAGGTTGGCAAAAGGGCCTGCAGAGCCGCGGTAGCTCCTGTAGGGAGACGAAACAAACTCCAGGGCTTGATCTCCGAGCGCCGCCAGACCGCCACGTCCAAGCGACAAAGACGACAGGGCCCTGCCTCTCAGCAGAGATGACTTCGTCGGCCTGCTGCGTGGCGACATCGGCTTGCTTGTCTGCTGAACTCGTGCCTTGTGTGCGGACTGCCGAAGAACCGGCGCAGATTCCCCACAGGTTGGCAAAAGGGCCTGCAGAGCCGCGGTAGCTCCTGTAGGGAGACGAAACAAACTCCAGGGCTTGATCTCCGAGCGCCGCCAGACCGCCACGTCCAAGCGACAAAGACGACAGGGCCCTGCCTCTCAGCAGAGATGACTTCGTCGGCCTGCTGCGTGGCGACATCGGCTTGCTTGTCTGCTGAACTCGTGCCTTGTGTGCGGACTGCCGAAGAACCGGCGCAGATTCCCCACAGGTTGGCAAAAGGGCCTGCAGAGCCGCGGTAGCTCCTGTAGGGAGACGAAACAAACTCCAGGGCTTGATCTCCGAGCGCCGCCAGACCGCCACGTCCAAGCGACAAAGACGACAGGGCCCTGCCTCTCAGCAGAGATGACTTCGTCGGCCTGCTGCGTGGCGACATCGGCTTGCTTGTCTGCTGAACTCGTGCCTTGTGTGCGGACTGCCGAAGAACCGGCGCAGATTCCCCACAGGTTGGCAAAAGGGCCTGCAGAGCCGCGGTAGCTCCTGTAGGGAGACGAAACAAACTCCAGGGCTTGATCTCCGAGCGCCGCCAGACCGCCACGTCCAAGCGACAAAGACGACAGGGCCCTGCCTCTCAGCAGAGATGACTTCGTCGGCCTGCTGCGTGGCGACATCGGCTTGCTTGTCTGCTGAACTCGTGCCTTGTGTGCGGACTGCCGAAGAACCGGCGCAGATTCCCCACAGGTTGGCAAAAGGGCCTGCAGAGCCGCGGTAGCTCCTGTAGGGAGACGAAACAAACTCCAGGGCTTGATCTCCGAGCGCCGCCAGACCGCCACGTCCAAGCGACAAAGACGACATGGCCCTGCCTCTCAGCAGAGATGACTTCGTCGGCCTGCTGCGTGGCGACATCGGCTTGCTTGTCTGCTGAACTCGTGCCTTGTGTGCGGACTGCCGAAGAACCGGCGCAGATTCCCCACAGGTTGGCAAAAGGGCCTGCAGAGCCGCGGTAGCTCCTGTAGGGAGACGAAACAAACTCCAGGGCTTGATCTCCGAGCGCCGCCAGACCGCCACGTCCAAGCGACAAAGACGACAGGGCCCTGCCTCTCAGCAGAGATGACTTCGTCGGCCTGCTGCGTGGCGACATCGGCTTGCTTGTCTGCTGAACTCGTGCCTTGTGTGCGGACTGCCGAAGAACCGGCGCAGATTCCCCACAGGTTGGCAAAAGGGCCTGCAGAGCCGCGGTAGCTCCTGTAGGGAGACGAAACAAACTCCAGGGCTTGATCTCCGAGCGCCGCCAGACCGCCACGTCCAAGCGACAAAGACGACAGGGCCCTGCCTCTCAGCAGAGATGACTTCGTCGGCCTGCTGCGTGGCGACATCGGCTTGCTTGTCTGCTGAACTCGTGCCTTGTGTGCGGACTGCCGAAGAACCGGCGCAGATTCCCCACAGGTTGGCAAAAGGGCCTGCAGAGCCGCGGTAGCTCCTGTAGGGAGACGAAACAAACTCCAGGGCTTGATCTCCGAGCGCCGCCAGACCGCCACGTCCAAGCGACAAAGACGACAGGGCCCTGCCTCTCAGCAGAGATGACTTCGTCGGCCTGCTGCGTGGCGACATCGGCTTGCTTGTCTGCTGAACTCGTGCCTTGTGTGCGGACTGCCGAAGAACCGGCGCAGATTCCCCACAGGTTGGCAAAAGGGCCTGCAGAGCCGCGGTAGCTCCTGTAGGGAGACGAAACAAACTCCAGGGCTTGATCTCCGAGCGCCGCCAGACCGCCACGTCCAAGCGACAAAGACGACATGGCCCTGCCTCTCAGCAGAGATGACTTCGTCGGCCTGCTGCGTGGCGACATCGGCTTGCTTGTCTGCTGAACTCGTGCCTTGTGTGCGGACTGCCGAAGAACCGGCGCAGATTCCCCACAGGTTGGCAAAAGGGCCTGCAGAGCCGCGGTAGCTCCTGTAGGGAGACGAAACAAACTCCAGGGCTTGATCTCCGAGCGCCGCCAGACCGCCACGTCCAAGCGACAAAGACGACAGGGCCCTGCCTCTCAGCAGAGATGACTTCGTCGGCCTGCTGCGTGGCGACATCGGCTTGCTTGTCTGCTGAACTCGTGCCTTGTGTGCGGACTGCCGAAGAACCGGCGCAGATTCCCCACAGGTTGGCAAAAGGGCCTGCAGAGCCGCGGTAGCTCCTGTAGGGAGACGAAACAAACTCCAGGGCTTGATCTCCGAGCGCCGCCAGACCGCCACGTCCAAGCGACAAAGACGACAGGGCCCTGCCTCTCAGCAGAGATGACTTCGTCGGCCTGCTGCGTGGCGACATCGGCTTGCTTGTCTGCTGAACTCGTGCCTTGTGTGCGGACTGCCGAAGAACCGGCGCAGATTCCCCACAGGTTGGCAAAAGGGCCTGCAGAGCCGCGGTAGCTCCTGTAGGGAGACGAAACAAACTCCAGGGCTTGATCTCCGAGCGCCGCCAGACCGCCACGTCCAAGCGACAAAGACGACAGGGCCCTGCCTCTCAGCAGAGATGACTTCGTCGGCCTGCTGGATAGTGGCATCGACTTGCCTGTTTGCTGAACTCTAGCCTTGTGCGCGGACAGCAGAAGAGCCAATGCAGCATCGGAACCGGCCAGCAAGGCCGCCTGAAGCGGCGCGGCGGCAGCTTTACAGAGGTGGAGCCACACCGAGGGCCCGTTCGCGAGTCGTTGCCGAGTGCCCACGTCCCAGCGCCATAAGTGGGAGAATCCTGGGCCACTCTCGATGCCTCAGACACCAGTCCCGGCCGGTTGGCCGCAGCCACGTCGCCACGTCAGAAACGTTCTTTCCGCTCGCTCATCCTCGCATTGCCGATGCGGCTGACCTTAGGAGTGGCGCTTGGAACTAGGGCGCTACCTGTTCCCTCAAAAGGAATCAAGATTGGCCGCTGCTGCAATGAAAACAAATTTGTGGCCTTAGAAATCTATTTTGACTTTCTAGAAAAAAAGCTACGATTATTCTCTAAACCTCTGCAGTGCAAGGAAATACGGCGCTTTATTTCCCCACAAAACCGAAACTGAGCGCACGAGGTTTGCCGGAAGCTCGGTGTCCGCTGATGACGTGCTGCAATGACTACGGCGCCAAATTCGAGCTGCCCGATCCATTGTGCCATGGCAGACACTTTTTTTTGCTGTGTCGCTCTCAAAAACAGACACGATTTGACGGTGAGTATCCTTTTCCTTGCTGCAAGCGGCGAAGCAAAAGACTGCGCATGACGTGGTACCATAGCGCCGGCAGTTCGAAGTGGGCGCCACAGGCACTACACGACGCCATCAGCACATGCCGCGTCTGCACCAGGCTTCTTGGCGCTCAGTTTCGGTTTCGTGCGGAAAAAATCGCTGGATTTCCTTCCGCTGCAGAGCTTTAGATAAGTTCTTTTTTAATTGATATGGCGTAGTCTTGAGGTCACTGAGGACAACTCCATTGCATTATTGTTCTCAGTAAAAATTGACTATCTGACTCTTTATGTTGATGTTTTCCTGGCAGCTAAAGACACATTTATAGCCGAGAAAATTGGGTCTAGAAATCTTCCCGCCAGTGAATTAAAACTCGGGACGGTCTTTCCGAAAAAGACCGGTTGCCACCGTACTGACGTGAATGGCAGCGTAGCGTAGCCGCTGGGGATCCGCGTCAAGAAATTGGTGTCGACACGGGCACTTTACTTGTGAAATCGGCTGGTAGTGGCGACACCTGTACTTTCTCTTTTTTTTTGCTTGTTTTTATAGCTTACGAAAGCTCCGTTTTCATTGAGAGTGGTGTCTGTGATTTGAACGCGGTACCCTATCGAAACAAGTCAACCTCTATTCGTCCTCAGTGTCCGTTTAAGTAATTACCCACCTAATTATGATGATTTTATATTAACTGACACCCATCTCGGCTGACAGCGTGTTCCTGCAAATATTTTTTTTCTATTTAGAAATTCTTATGTTTCGGAAATTTTTAGTGATTGCTGGAACACGCGCTAAAATTTGGCTGTTTCCAAGCATGGTTCTTAACCTTCTACGAGGAAAAAGCCTCTCAAACAGGTCTTGCTTTCCTGTTGCACTCACAGGAGAAAAAAAAAATCGCCATTACATTTCGTTATTACCATTCCAATATCGAAATACCTGTGAGAAGAGAAACGCACGCCTCCCGCGACGAATGAGAAAACTGCCAACTACAAACGCTTTTTTTTTCTCGAATGCATCCGGGGACCATGGTCTATCTTCCAACAATCGGCAATCTGCGTACTCAGCAGGTGATAAAAACGGGAACGCTCGCTCAGGCATTCCGCTCTGGTTGCCCACCGTACTTTCCCCCGCTATGATTACCCATCTCTGACTGTGACACGACGTCCGCTGCGCTGGCTTAACGTTCGAACTATGCGCACTTTTCCTCTGCACACTGCCGCGTTTGCCGAAAACGAGCCCGAAGAACACTTCCTCGCGTATTCACGAAATCGCATGACTCTCCTCGAAGCTTTAGTTTGGTGAAATAAACAGTTTCTGACCCATTACCCCATAACCGATGCATGTTTTAAGCCTTAAAAATTTGTTCTGAAACGGCGCGTGGACAGCTAGAAAAATTCTCCATCTTAACATTTCTTCTCACATATATCACGAAAAAAAAGTTAACTGAGTGAACGCTAACATGATTTTGTAGAAAACGTTCAAGGAGCAGTACCTCTTGCTGGGCTAGTTGGTAGAACATTGTGCAACAAAAGTAAAAAAAAAGCGCTAAATTTTACACAAACCACACAGAACCGTCCTGTCCGTCTTTCTGTGTGGTTTGTGTAAAATTTAGCGCTGTTCTTACTTTTGTTACACAATGTTCAAGGAGCACTTTGGTCCGGCCAAGCGCCGAGGTCTCAGACGCTGAGATCTCGTACAGCACGCGTTCTGGTAAGGAAAAAGGCTATGGAAACCAGAACACATCAAAACACGCCTAACAGCGCCAGACTAGTTCTCTAACGCTCCTGCGCCTGTCCGTGTTCGATGTGGCGGTTTACGGCGCCCGAAACGACACTGCTTGTCTTTTACTTCAGTCGTGTCAGTGGCAAACGCGCCATCCGAGAAAATTTTATTTAAAAAAAAAGCAGGACAAAAAGAGGAACCCTGTAATCACTCGCTCCGCGCACTACAGTGATATACAGGGCCACAGAGCAAAGAGGATGGGTCCACAAAAAGGGCGCTGTCGCGGTCGCTCGCAACCGCGTCGCTCGCGGCGACGAGGCAATTTTACGAGCACCTAGTCGCGATGCATGCAACAGCTGGCTGGTAAACCAAACCCTCGTCGCACTGAAATCGGCATATACAGGGCGCAACGCCCCGGTGAGTGCTCCAGTCGGCGGTGGACGCACGGCCTATCTTGCGACGGCTATCCACCCGTTTGTTCTCTATCAGACGATCGCCTCGGGCCACTGGAGAGGGCCTCAGCCGACGGCCGAAGCGCCAGGGTCGCTTTCCGAAGCTATGCGAAGCCAGCCTGCGTGCAGTGGCGCGCTCACTTCCGCCTTGCCACTGCAGCGTGCGCAAAACGGCGCCTTCGGCCACGTTGCTTTGACGCGAAAGCGCGCGCGACGCCTCTGGCGGTCGAGTGAGGCTGACGTGTACTAGTAAGCGAAATAACCTTGCCTTCATACCCGGAACAATTGACTAACCAGCCGTCTCGTCACGCTGCATGCAAGCCGCGCCTCGCAGACCATAGGCAGAGTAGAAGTTTCTCGACGTTGGCCTTCGGTGATCAACAGTCGACGACGAGCCAATAATCGCTTGCCGCAATCGCGATCTTCGGCATTCCGGTGCCGCCAAGACAAACACAACTGACTCACGAGATAATAGACCGCAGCGCGCGGGCCAGGCGCCCACATAGCGACTTAGTGAAGTGGAAAGAAAAACCGAAACTTCCCATTGGCATCGCTATCGAGCTGTGACACGGAACACTTGGTACAGGCCAATATTCTCATTTCTATGCCGACTTTCCCAAGTATTCACGTGCGATATCTTTAACGGTCGGTATGCTAATGAAATGCCTAAATGTCGATGTAATGAAAAAAGGCCACAGCATGGAAGCTAAGTATGAACAAATACAACTCATTCCGCTCGAAAGCACCTGACGTGAAAACTCCCCAAGTCGTACGAATGACGTCATCGTTCGCATCTAACATCCCGTGCACCAGAGCATATCCGTAAAAATAAGTGAGCCGCATCACAGAAGAGAAAAAAAAAAGTGTCTTCTGGCTTCAAAGCTTGTATGGCGCAGTGCGGTGCACCATTCGTATCCCGCTACGCATTCTGTATGCTGAAGTTCGATGGAGGCGGGCGAACACTGCAGCGAACGCCGATAACTGTCCTCGCATTGCTTTCAATGAGCGCTGACGCCACTCTTTATCCATTTGCGAAGCTGTGGCAGTTGTTACCGCAGACTGCACATCATCAGGCCCGAGGCAACGCATACGCGCGCGAGACTTACTCCGAAAAGAGCAGTCTGCGCGGGGCATAACCACCATACTTACCGCATGCTTCGTTCCAGGCAAGCGAACTCTATCATTACTCGCTGCATGCAGCCCTCTCGAGCGGTGAAAGGCGGGCACGGATGCTTGCCCGGTATTACACGGTACAACCTGCGCGGCCTGGAACCACCTGAGACGGCGAATGGAAAACACCGCCACGGTTTCATACGCGTCCATTCGTCCGTGCTTTGGCCACCATACCTGCGGCACCTTGCCCTGGGCTCGTCCATTTCTCTGCGCTGTGGAAATGTTTCCCCTGCTCTAAGATTATTTTCGTTTTGCTGTCGGCTCATTTGGGATACCGCGATGGCAGCAACAAAGTGTGTACGTGGCTTTGCTATTGGTCGAGCGCTCCCCGTTTATGTGGCGGTCACAATTAAGGCGAGCGATCTCGCAGCAGGTAAGGTTAAAAAAGAAACAAACACAGAAAATGTGGTGCTGGTATAGCATACAGCACAAGGAAGACGTTGTAGGTAAGGTTTAACGTGCGGAAGCTTCCCACGGGTAATGAGAAACGAAGAGATCGAGGGCTCCGGATTAATTTCTACCATCCGTGTTTCTCTAACGTCAACTGCTATCGGGCAGCACATGGGCATTTTTTGCACTTTGCCTCTACCGATATGCAGCCGCCGCCTTCGGGACTTTATCTCGCAGCCTCCTGCTCAGAAGTAGAATAAAGAATATGGTTGTAACAGAAATGGTTCCGTTTCCCAACAATATCTAAATAACAGGGCTCCACCTTGAAGTGGATCGCCGGGTAGCATGATGGCATGGAAGCGATCCCCTCTCCATTTCAGGCACACCGCACATAAGACCGCACGAGTATAGCCTCAAATTCCAAAGAAAAATTCTTCACCAGAAGCGTACGTCCGTCCTAAGACAACCCGCCGCCACTTTCATATATCTGTCCCCCAACCTATCATCTTTCCTCCTCTTGCGAGATGATGGTGCCATTCCCCGTGTTCTGCAGACCATTTCCACAGTGACCGCCAAACCCAGCCCCCTTTCCGCCATTATATCCGATGCCTTTCCAGACGCTCGGGGCGGCCAAATTACGAAGTGTAACCTGCACGAACGCTGCCCAATGCTGGAGCATTCAACCCGCCCTCCGAAGCTCAGTTCCCCGCCTCCTGCAACTCATATTCTTCTTCGGGAACATACTGCTTGCGTGAAAAAAGTGTTGTCTTTGCACTCGTGTAGAAGGCCATGTTACACTTTAAAATTAGACATTGGTTCACAATAAAGAATATTGTCTCTCGTTCTGTCTGCATATATTGACGTATAACGACTGAAACTGCTGAAGCAGATGAGACGATGACGGTGATGTCAAGACGGTGGGCAATTGTGTGACGAAGTACACCTTCACTTCGTCAGCCACGCGATTACAACAAAAGAAAGCAAAAAAAGGGAGTTCACTACAGTTCAACATCACGGACATCACGCTGCATGATCGTCGGCTTACTCGCCGGCTTAGTGACGAAGGAACCAGTTCCTCGAGCGCATATAACAAAAACATTTTTTTTTTTCACTGCGCACTGGCGACGTTTCCGCGAGTTTATAATAAAAGCACTCCATTAAATCTTCTCAGATTGCGGAGAGACTAAAACGGCGTCGTGAGTAAATTACTCGCTTTAATCATTCAACTTCCAAGCTTTTCGCGTTCGTTTACGGCAGTGGCAATGGTGTTTTTGAAAATCGTCTGCATTTATAAGATGCATAAAACAGAAACCCATCACCATGTTTTTTTTTTTTCGAACTGTCCCGGGTTGCTGGATACATCGCCTCAAGGCCATGTTCACGCGGTACTTTTAAAACGCTTTTTCTTTTAACTTCAAGCGTATAGTCAATATCCAGCTGACAGATCGACCGACCGTAATGGCAGATGAAAGACAGGCATGTGATGTTGAAAAGAAATGTTTTAAATAACTAAGGGCTCTAGGTATTATTCTCGTATGTCTCGTTAGAATTCAAGGAACAATCACCACGCAGGCATGGGCTATATATTCTTCATTGTTACATAAGCCGCCGCGGCGGCTCAGTGGTATATGGTGCTCGGCTGCTGATCCGAAAGACGTGGGTTCGATTCCGGCTGCGGCGGTCGAATTTCGATGGCGGCGAAATTCTAGACGCCTGTGTACTGTGCGATGTCAGCGCACGTTAGAGAACACCAGGTGGCCGAAATTTCCGGAGCCCGTCACTACGGCGTCTCTCATAGCCTGAGTCGCTTTGGGACGTTAAAGTCCCACAGATCAAATCATTGTTACATAGGAACGACACAAAAGGAGGTGCAGACGAAAAAGGGCACATATCACAGAGAGCTAAGCCGTTAACTTTTCTGAAAGAGGGGAATATATATACAAGGGGTGTTCAGTAAGTTTTGCCTACTGGGCTCTAACTTTAGTAATGGATGGAACTGAAAGACGCTACCTACAACAATACCGGTATTCAGGAAAAGCGCTCCTAGTTGCCTCGGCTGCTATCACGAGGCGCAAGGCTTTGAACCTTCAAAAAAAGCGCTTTGACATCATCCATGACGTAAGAAAGAAAGAGAATGACCGAGTGGTTGCAGAAAATAACGTGATAGGCCGCTAGGGTTAGCGGCATTTACAGGGCGCTGTCCTGAATTACTGGTGATGAAAATGAAAGTTTGGAATTTCCCCTCTCAGGTCTTGTTATGCATGTGGCGGCATTGACGCCGAAGCCAGAGCACGTCCACGCTCAGCGAATTTCTGACTGTCCGAATTATTTACTTT
>JARKHS020010399.1:0-69962 GCA_030143305.2 Amblyomma americanum | reverse complement strand
CCCATGCAAGCTATTGATCTTATTGCGGATATGACGCCAATAGCCCGCCTATTCGCGGAAGTGGAAATTTATAATTGGTCAAACCTTTTTGTTCACCCCGAAATACAAGGCAGTAACGACGCTAAACATGTAACGACGCTACATAACAGTAACGACGCTAAAATGCCGCACACCGTCTGCTTCCCACAAACAACGCAACACTACATTTCCTTTGTAACGGGCGTGCTGTGTTCTAAAAGCGCGTTAATTTTCGTCGACCGAGTAGTCAGCGAAAACAGTTTCGACACTCGCATTATAACATGACACCTGCCGAGGCATTTCTATGCAGCGCCGCACGTTACTTCAACGATGAGAGAAGCACTGCGTAATTCCTTTCACCCCGTGGCATTAAGGGATCGTCGCTCTCTGCTTACCGTGTATAGAAAGTGACGGATAGCGCCACCGACGCATTAGGATCTCCGTCTTGTCGGCGCCAGCCATTCTGGAGACGCCCATTTCTTCGCGAAACGCTTCCTGTGTGGACAGAGACCACGTGCCTGCAGTTTGTGCACATCGCAGCGTTCGTGCAAAGCCACGTCTCAGAGAGGTCATTTGCACCAATGCAGGAGGGAGCTGTTGCTTAGCTCTTGTTCTTTATTTGTGATCCAGCCTCTTTAAGAGCAAGTAAGTAAAGCGACAGATAAAAAAGCTGCCTTCTGAATCTGACTGGATGCAAGACCCCAAGTCCAAAATGAAGTGCTAGTCTCATAGAAAATCAAAGCGATTAACTGTCATGCGCCTGCCTTTGAAAGGAGGTGCAGTAACAGATCGACAAACAGCATGCAAGCCACGTAGAAGTCTCTACCAAACACGTTTATTAAATTTCTTACACCTCCTCCTCGACCATTGTACTTGCGTGAGTCTTCCAATTTCCGCAACTCAGCACAACCAGGGAACTCGTTATGATGTTTTTTTTTCATTATGTCCTCCTATGTCATATATACCCTATGAGACTCGCCATAGCTTTTACTTTCATCGGCTCTGTATTCACGCTACGTTATCAGTCATTTGACCAGTGATCAAAAAGAATCCCCAAAAGTGGAGTGGGGAGAAGCGCTCTCCCCGTCCTAAAGCGTTCCGACAGCTGGCATCATAAGGGGAGGTCATGCCTCGCCATTTCTGTGCTTCTGGAAGAATGCAGTGGTCCATTACCGCCAAAAAGGCCAGAGAGTCAATGCTGAGCCATATGATGTTACTTTTCCGGAGATTTTGAAGGCCATTCATAGCAGGCCATATCACTGAGAGCTTCAGCACTTGGCACCCTTCTAATCCACTATAACTATAGAGTTGGACATTTCGGTTTAAATTGGGAGAAAAAAACGGTACAGGTACGCCGAATTCAGCATTAATAATAATAATTGGTTTTTGGGGAAAAGAAATGGCGCAGTATCTCTCATATATCGTTGGACACCTGAACCGCGCCGTAATGGAAGGGATAAAGGAGGAAGTGAAAGAAGGAAGAGAGAGGTGCCGTAGTGGAGGGCTCTGGAATAATAATTTCGACCACCTGGGGATCTTTAACGTGCACTGACAACACACAGCACACGGACGCCTTAGCGTTGAAAAATTAGAAGTATTAGAAATCCGGTTTCAACCGAAAAATGTCAGTAATCTTGACATCTGTTGGCTATCGACCGGCAATCGAGTAGTAGTTACACTCACTCAGAGGAGAAAATTAATGTGTGGGAGCCAGGGGCATGGCGACACGATGTACCGTTGGGTTGAGTAGCCCAGTTGTGCATTTTGAAGTAGCGCCCCGTTACCAGTCGCGCCTCTTCAGGCTGGAAGGCCACGCCATACGTCTTCTAGCGTAGCATTTTTCACTGTCATCACCGGCTTAAGGCAGTAACTTGGTTAAGCAGGTGTCTTCGCTGCATGCGAAAACACTCGAAACCAAGCATAAATGTAAGAACAAAATGTTCTTCTCCAGCTGCCGCAGTGGTTAAGTGACGGTTCTATCGCTGTCATCAGCACGCAGATCACGTGATGCCCCTTCGTCTGACTAAAGCTAGCACGAAAACCTAGCTTATATTGCAATCCACGTTTTAGAAATTAACAGCGACTTGAGTTTTTTTTTAACAGTTCCATCTTTTACCTTTCGTTAATTTTTATTAGAGATAGCATTGCCTTCTGCAAGCACTGCTAAGAAGCGCTTTACTAGTAATTAACAACCGTTTGTGTATCAGTTACAGGTAAATCGAATATTACAAAAGTTTTATCTTACAAAAATTGCAAGATCAAGTCCAACTCATATTACTCCACACATGAATACGACATTATTTCGCCGTGAAGATATAGTAATTCATCCGTAGGAAACAATAGCCGCTGAAAGAAAAACAGAAAACACTGTTTTGAAATAAACACCCAAAACGTTGTGCCGAATTTTCAAAAATAAAAACCGAAAAGTCCAGCCCTTAACTGTGACCAACCTTGCCAAACACCTGTTCGACATTCTCATTTTCCAGCAGCTAAAAGCAGGAGTTTTCAGATCCAATATACTCCGGCAACGGCTTTTTAGAGGAGAAATTACGCCGTAGAACAGCTGTAGTATAAGAAAGAATGCTAATAGTTTGATTGTGGACAACGTACGATGTCGAATTCGAAGCCTTCGTAGATCTTGCGCTCCTCGTGCGTCACGGGCTGCACGTCGTTGTAGATGCCCGGTATCGTGATCCGCCCTCCAGCATCCGTCAGGCTGTTCAGCAGGTACATCAGGTCGGGCATTGCTTCGATGCTGCGGGGGGAAAAGACGCGCCTCAGAGGAAAAGCACCGGGCTGAAACATGCATTCCACGGCGCACAAACCGCTACTGCGTACTTTACGTTATGCCGCACAAGTTTCCTTTTAATTGCATAGCAGTCTGTCGCCGCCCTCTGGTGACCGTTAATGCTGCCGACAAGTATCCAGTGCACATGCGCGCTCCTGTACAAGTAGCACAGGCGGAGTGGTCACTTAGCAGGCGCAGGGATGGCAGTATCTGGCCGATAACGGTGTGTCATAATACCCTTATCATAGTGTAGTTGTCCACGAAAGAGATGAGAGAGAAAGTAACTGCGAACGTTTTAATAACGCAGTGTTCGGTGCTTGTTGTAACGACTCCTGGTCCAGGATGGTATTTACGCACTAGATGAGGAGAACCCAGGAAAAGTTCTTTACTAGCATGGGCAGTGGTCCGCCCGTACCTGCTCCTTGTCGATATGACCTGTAGTGTGCGTGATGGAGAAGCACAACTGCCTTGCCTGAAATAGGCTAGCAAGCCTACCTTACTACACTTAGGTGTAACTGCGTCATAGGCTCCTAATATGCGCAAAGATCTCAATCACTTCATGCAAAAACTTCCTGAGGGCTGCTGAATCGGCACCGGCTCCCTCAGCATTATATATAGTGACTACATGGACCACTCAGACGAGGGAACGATACAGCATTTCTGGCTGTTCGCCGTGGTCTCAGTAAGATACAAAACAGTAGCGTACCGATGGCTCGACTCACGCTAAATACACCATTTCACATGCGATACAGCTTCGCCTGGAGCCTTAGTAAATGCGGTTAAACTCCATCATATTTGTCACTGCTTTACTAAGAAAACGGCACCGACAGAAAATATGCATCCTCCGCTTATGCAAGCGGTTATCGATGCACAGTGTACCAAGTAGCGCACAATGTAGAAAGCAATGAGTGCCTCCTTACGCTGTTCCGCCGTAGATTCCAGAATGGAGGTCCACTCTCGCGCAGGTCACCTCGACCTGGAAATGGCATATGCCACTGCATGGTGAAAGAAAACGTTCAGCGCAATCAGTGCGTCGTCAACCACACCGTGTCTCTGGTACGATGACAGCGGGAAGGAAATCTTCGGGATCGAGCCGATAAATCATGATCTGGCCAGCCTCTAAGCATGAGAAAACGCGCACGCACAGTCTGCGTCACCGTTGTGTAGAACGCTCGAGCAGTCTGCACCACACAGCCAAAAGTGAAATTAGAAAGCAGTCCTGGATTTGGGGACAAATTACTTGCGCCCACTTTGCTTGCAGGTTCATATGGCTCTACTTCCGCGCAAGCCTAGCCTTTAGAAGTTGGACGCTACGACGCCGGTCCTGCCGTTTTGTATGCCTCCTTTGTCTTCGTCAGTCGCGCCGGCTTCTCTGATGCACCAACTAGCCCATACAAGAGTGCTACGACGAGGTGTCGACTTTTAAGCAGGGGAGGGCACCGCTCGAGCGCTCTACACAAGGGTGAAGCAGACTGTATACAATACTCCTGCGCTGTGCCGTCAAATTGTTTATCCCGAACATAAAGCGCTTGCAGTGAGGGTTGAGTCGTATAACGCCGAAGAGGGGCAGGTGCTGTGCTCGGTAGAAGACTCACCGGAGTGCGTAAGTCAGGCAGGGTGTTCGCGGCCCCAGCCAAACGCCGTCCGAGATGCAGACGTAATCGACCGCTTTGAGATACTCGCTCCTCTTATCCGATTTCAAGTAGGCAGCCATGCCCTGCGAGTCCACTTCCTGCATGTTGTCGATCAGCAGCTGCGTGCAGGGCAGAAAGTAAGGCGCCTCACTGCGACGCACCGCACCCAGATGGCGACAAAAATCTGAGCACAACCACTTTTTAGTACGAAAGCTCTACTACACGAGGTGGAACTGGCTCATCGAGTTTGTGTGAAGCTTGGCCTTGGCCAAACCATAAATAAAATAAATAATGCCACGACATGGACTCGAACCCGCGGCGGCGCGAAAGGTCAGTTTCGCTAGCCTCTGCACGAGAGCACTATCGGCAGCCAACCACGCCTCTTGTTAAACTGCAACTCACTCTCGCGGTGTGCACTGCATATCGTCGCCTTCATGAACTAATACTGCTGTCGAACTAATATCGTCTCAAGACATGCCGACGACCCGGCAAAACAAAAACCATGAGCCAACCAGGCCTTCGCACGTCTACTGGATCGGTTTAACTATTTAAAAACCCCTACCACTTTTTTTTAAGTGACAGCTGTTAAGAAGACGCGTGCTGATATTTGCACCGTCGTTAGGCAGAAACGCCCGATGTCAGGGGACCACCGACGTAACGTCCTCACATACGCACCGCACCACACCGCGTGACTCGGCTTCGTTACTATCCCCACCGTGCGCAATGAAGACTCACACTGCCACTCGTTAATGGGAAGCACCACATCCATTAAGTCCTTCTGCGTGCTGGGTGCCTAGGGGTAGCCTCTGCGCGCGTAGTAGCGACAGCTTCCGGCTGTGGCATCTTGGATGGCATGTCAATAGCTGCTTCAGTAACGCATGGTCGACAGTTCGCTCGCTCCTGTAAACCAGCGACGGAGGTCGTGGGTGTACACTAGCGGTGCTGCGGTGCACGTCTATGCACAACGTCAGTCAGGCTACAGCAGTATATCGCGCAATAGCATGGCTGTCTGTGTAATTCATATCGCGTAAATTAGTGATTGCGCAGCTTAACTTTCTCAAGGGCGAGCGGCGCAGTAGATCCTGTAGTGCCACCGCATCTCATCAGTCAATAAGCATGGCGAGAACGAGCCCAAGAACCAGCACAAAAGCACAGGCAGGGCAGATAAAATGAACCAGTTCTTCGATTCGATTGCTGAATGGTTTCGAGATACACACGGCTGCTCGGTGTTCTTCATATCTGTAAGCCCGACCTGCAGTAAAAACGTGTTTGCGGACAGTTCGTTTCGTGCCCGTTAAGAGAGAGCTGGGTAACAAAAGTATGGTAAGCCCCTATGCCAATTTGCCGAATTAAGCCGATCAATTGAAACTTGGCCTGCTACAGCAAAGCATGTCTAACTGCCCAAACGTTGGGAGCAGGAGGATTGCCACATGTCCACAGTAGTAGGGGAACTGTAGTCTTTCGAGCGAGAACGAGACATCACACTGTGTGAAAGAGAGGGCAGTACTCCTGCGCTGGCGTGCGGGCTTCTTCAAAAATACGAAACCCGCCGGGTTTGCTTCTAGTCTTTGCGGTGCGGATCGTTTTACATCATTGTCATCAGCTAACTGTGTTTAATGCAGGACGGAGGCAACTTTCCTGTGCGCCCAGTGGATTCTATCCTGCGCCAGCTGCAGACACCTTATCCCCGCAAACTTTCTTATGTATCTCATCCGACCATTTGACTCACTGCCGCACATGATGCTGGCGCTGAATCAGTTGAGGAAGGGAAATCGTGCTGCCGTTGGAAACTATGAAAGTGACTTTTGCAGCTTTGCTGCCGTTTTGTAAAACCAATAGTCAATAGCCTAGCTATCCGCTGATAAAAACCTCTAGAGTGGTCACTGTCTGCAGTCAAAGACTAATGGGCTTACATACATATTGGGCGTGCATCACATGGTGAAAAGTGGATGTGGGACAATCACATCATCTCTTAGACGGAACCTGCTCCATTGTCTCAAGCGTTGCCGATATTGCTATTTTCATAATTTTTTGATGAGTCATGGATCTCGAGCTAGAGGCACACTTGAAGTTCCAGGTATTTTTTGTAAAAGTGCGTCAGCATGGTAGCCTGCATTTAAAAATTGTTAGTACGGCTGCCGTCTTTCTTTAAAGAAAGGGCGGAGCTTTTTTCTTGGAAGCACTTTTTTCAAAAATGCCCTTAACGCGTGCCAGCGCAGACATTCCTACCGGATCAACCTTCCAAGCTGCAAGAGCACTAAGAGAGCCATGTGATTAAAACTGGAAATTTTATTTATTTTATTAATTTTACATATTGCAGCCCATATTGGGGCTATTCCAGGGGTTGGGTTAACAATTCTTGTAAAAACGGCAACGTACAACACACACACATACACACAAAAAGGTTACATCTAGCATCTTTGAATACATAGTGCGAACAATGTTATAGGCTGTTACTAATAAATTGAAGCAGTGCACAATGAACACAACACAAAACAAAAAACATCATGTGGCACCGATAGCTGTTATGAATGAGCTTAATGAAAGAGACCGCGTTATGCAAAGAATTAAAGGGGCTCTGAAACACCTTCCGAGGAAAGCACGTCAACTCGCTCAATCACTGCATTGTGTTGTCATGAAAACCTGAGCCAAATAATACAGTTCTACACGCAGCAGAGGGCACACAATCACGCGCGAAAGTTGGCGAGCCCTTCCCGGCGACATTTTCATGCTCGCACCCTCCTCCGTCGCTCGCATCTACGTGTACATGTTGAGAGGTGGCTACTGGTTAGATTCTTTCAGACGTCAGGCAGCTACCAAGGCCGCGGCCAATAAGCCGCGTAGCTCCGGCGGGTCAGGAAGGTCTTCCCCGGAGGAGCGGCCGGCGGAGGAGCGCCGACCTTCCAGCGTGCAAAAAGTGACGAGAGGAGAGGGAAAGCGCGAAGACGCAGAAATTCGAATTTTTGACTACAGATAACTCCGCTTCTACTACAAAGCGCATTAGAAAATTTCTTCCTGGACAGTAATCGTGAAGAGGCCTGCTTTAACATCCCAGCCATACTGGAGCTTTATTAGAGCCCCTTTCAGAGCCCATTTAAGTTGCAATGTTCAATTGTACGAGGAAACAAGCTGTGTTTGAAATTATTAGTACGGGCGAAGTATGGCTTAACATTAACGCTGTGATGACTCCTGGCTGATTGGAGAACATGAGGGGTAAGATAGACCTTAAGTGTGACGTGATAAAGTGAATTGACGATGCAGTGCAAGAACTTCGGTTTTCCACGTGACGGGCGCACGGACAGGAGTATTACATTCAAAGCGGACAATGCACAAGAAGGTGAAAATGGCGATCATACCGACGATATAGTAACCTGATGGCTTTCTTTTGGTTGGTCTCGATTTAATCAATTTCAAATTGTTTATGAGGATTCCAGACGGGAGACGCGTATTTAATTACGGGACGAATTAAGGGTTTGCACATTAATAGCTTACTTGCTTTTGAATTTTGAACCAATTGACTACTGAAAAGTTATCAGGCGCCCATCAAATATTCTACGGAATATCTTCACCACCTGTTCGCTGGGATTAGTTGCGGGGATGGAGGGATTGGCTTCCAGGAGGACTTCTCGCTCAATTATTTATGTCTGTGTCCAACAGCGTCCACATTGTAATCACCCAGGAGAACTGTCTGTTTCTGACTGCGAGTTAACCTAGTTTACACAATCCGTCGTGTTACACCTAACGACTGTGTGAGGGCACGCTCACGCGACACCATGCGATCGACTGAGGCCCGTTTCACATGCATGCGATTTTCGCCTGCGACACTGCGAATTCTGTCGGTCTGCGACTGGGGAGAGCCGTCGGTCTAGTCGCAGACGGCTTGCGATCGAGTTCCGTCCGGTTGGTATTCAGTCGCAGTGTCGGTGTGTTCGCTCTGCGTCTGACCAGTGGGGAACGCCGAGGCGGCGTGCGACGTGCGGTCACATGGGAGCTGTTACCGCGGTGGAAGCAAAACTGTTTATTCTAATCAAAACATGCGGAATAATGCCTTGCATCTAAAAATACGCTGGTCATAAAATCACCAACACATTCCGTGTGACGTGTCTGTTGCGTTTAATAATCGGTTGCCTATTCAAACATCAAGCAACCTTGCCTGTCCCTCTGACCGAATTCGTTGTGTCGGTGTCGCATGTGAAAGCAGTGACCGAAAATCGCACTGCGGCCTCACCGACTACACCGGATATTTTCGGTCCAGTCGCAGCATGTGAAACGGGCCTGACGCGTCACGGCAGAACTGGGCAGATTAGAGCGAGTGCTGCCGTGGCCCTAGATCAAGGGTTCTCTCCTGTGCTTATTGCACAGCACCTGAGAAAAACTTCAGCAAACCGAACTTTCATCCCTCATACACTAACTTCCGTCATGCAAGCGTGACAAAGCCCAGAAGAGGGTAAGGAGGTGTGGGGCTCGTGAGATACATGCTCTCACTGAAGGAACCAGCGGGTAGAATACGCAGGAAAAACAGATGGGGTACACAGACTATCGCTGTATTTGACACTCATACTTTAACAGACAAGGAAAGGGAAATGAGGGGCTCGTTTGACATACATATGAAGGAAGCCAACAGCCACCGATACAGAGGTGCATAAGGGAATGTTTCTATTTTTTTATTAATTTGTGGTGTCTATCAATGGAAGAATAATACTGTGAATTATCTGTCGCTTAAAGATAATTAATTATAAAGCAGAAAAAAAACCATGCCAATGGTAGGATCCGAACCCATGACCTCCGAATTTCGCGTCCGGTGCTCTACCAACTGAGCTACGGCGACGGCTGTCCAGTCTTCTGCTTTAGGGGGTATTTATGTTTTGCGTACGTGTAACCGAACCTTGAGAGTGTTCACCAGCGCCGCCCCCATCCATAGCGGCAAACGTAGTACTTCCTGTATTACCGCGAGTGTGACGTGGAACTTCATCGAGCGCTAAGGGCGGAAGCTGTGCGAGAACCCTCTTACGCTATCTATGGCACCAAGACTGCCAGAACCGAGACCGTCATTAAACTATTTAGCAGAATAGCGCTGGTGAACACTCTCAAGGTTCGGTTACACGAAAACATAAATACCCCCGAAAGCACATTGGAGAGCCGTCGCCGTAGCTCAGTTGGTAGAGCACCGGACGTAAGATTTGGAGGCCGTGGGTTCGGATCCCACCGGCGGCATAGTTGTTTTTCGTCTGCTGAAAACAAGAGAGGCTTATTTTTAGGGTGTTTTTTGTCGAGGGATAAGGAATAACCAGGCTGACGGTGGGATTCGAATCCACGACTATGGTATGTCGCAGTGCTCTACCGATTGAACTTGGCAGCCGCTGTATCCCGGTCCACTTTCAAGTGTGTTCGCGTTACGTGCTGGCTAACGTTGTCTTTCCTCTTTAAATAAACGGTTACGCAACATATTTCGGCCACTTACTCAACCTCACCATAAAAAAGAATCGTTTCCCTGTGATTGCCTTCGTTTCAGTGACTGAGATTATTCCGCATTGAAAATCCATACGATGAACGTACACTGAAAAGCTTCCTCCCACCGGGTATAAAATAACGGCGTCCGCTCACCCTGACGTTGAGCGGCGGCCTTCCGGCGCTTTGCAGGAAAGCGCACAGCGCCCAGATGCAGGCGGTCAGCGGACCCTTGTTGTGCGCAGTGCCCCTGCCGTACAGGCGGCCGTCCTTCTCCACGGGCTGGAAGGGCTCCGTCTCCCAGCCGTCGTCCTGCGCATGCGCCCACCAAATGCAAGTGAGCTGCTGTACCTCCAAACAAAGGCTTACGAGACCTTTGTTTGGAGGAGAAGGGTCGAGAAAGCGTATACCAAGCGTCAGCAGCCTCCGCTACTCCCCTGGTCACCTGCTATGCCACTATTGCGCTATGCCATTAAAGCGTCCCGCAGCCAGGTACAACGGTGCGCCCGCACAGACTGAACTTCACACTATTATCGCTGCTCAAAGTCTACGCATGTTATCTTTTTTATGTTCGTTAAACACCAGCGTAACAAACGGCAGGAGCAGTGTGCGCAGACCTTGTGCGCCGGCTGGACGTCCAGGTGCCCGTAGACAAGCAGTGTTTTCCGCTTGGGGTCGTGGTTGGTGCTGGCGAGAAGCAGCGGAGGGAAGGGCACCTGACTGCCGTCCGAGAGCTTCTGGTCGCCCAGAGGCTCCAGGATGACGTGCACGCCGTGCTTCTTCAGCTTCTGCGAGGGTCATGCAGGTTCAGAGTGTATAGCGACGAGCACCACACTCTGCGCAACCGCCCATCTACAAGTCGCCCAAGCAGACGTCACAGTGTACTACAACAGCCGAAGTTTTAGACATGAACAGATATGAAGAGGAACACGGCCTCCTTAATGTTTCTAAAGGCTAGCTCGTGCAGGAGTGGAGTGGGAAAACCTTATTCCGTCAAAAGCGCGTGTCGATGGTTCCGTGCTGGACGGCCATCAGTCCTCGACTGATGGAGACCTGAGTGGCCTCGTTATAACGAAAACGGTTTATAACGAAATAATGGATATAACGAAGGAAAGACAATTCCCCTTGGAAGCTCGGTCAACACGGGCTATGACGAAGTAATAGCCGGGCCCCTTCATCTTCGTTATAACGAGTCTAAACTGTGTTCGTAATCGAATATTCGCAGACGTCACGTCCAGTGCTGTAGTGTTAACACATGTAGTGTGCTTCATTCTTTTTGCATTCTTTCTTTTTATCCCTTCACGTTACATGCCTACATGGGAGCTTTTGACGAAGCAGTGTGAATGAATGATATGCACAGGGGAAAATGATAGAAGTATATAAACGGGCTTAGTTGCACCATGCTGCTGTCTTCATTTGTTAAAGCTATAGTCGGTTACGACTTAAGTAGCTATGGTAGGGTAAAAGGTACATATTAGTTTTAGCGTAATATTTTGGAAACGAGTGCAGATATTCGCATTAAGCTGCATGTGCTCGCAAAAGATGCCCCTAAGTATAGAATGGAACACTTTGTTTATGTCTAGATTGTTTACCTTTCCTGTGGCTCACTCCAAAAATTTCAGGTGTGTTTAATTATTCAATGCACCTTTTCTCTGCAGCCACAGAGAGGACTGAGATGATATTATGTAATATTGTTCTAAATACCCAAAGGTTAAATCTGAACTAAAGACATATCATATTCTCTTTGAAGTTCGTGCTGCATGCAAAAATATAATATCACTGCATGCACAAAACCCCAGCGGGGTGTCTTTCAGTGTAATTTTTTGCCAGTGTTATCATGAATATCGTCAGTAATATTTTTTAGTTCAGAACATTTACGACTGGATGTAGTACATGTGTACAAAGTTTCACTAGAATCGGATGAATACTTTCTGAGAAAGGGTAGATTAAATTTGAACAATTCATAAAAAAAACGCAATTTGAGAAAATTGAAGTTTTATGTTTGCATACTGCTGACTTTCTTGCAGGTGTCTCCAAAACCCTTCTTAGTGTTTCTTTTTCTTCATAGTCTGCCTTGCTCTCGGCAGAGAGAATTCTGCCCAGTCAACACGCTCTTTTACCATTCTGTCGAGGACAACATTACAAAACACACATGATGCACATATGATGCGACCAGATGCCACTCCATTTCCGCAAGTACGAAATGCATAAGCGAACATTTAATTTACTTCAAAGACGTCCAGCAGTACGCCTGGATGTCACGAGCGCATTTAGAGCATCGCTCTCGCTATGGGTGACATTTATAGAGGATGCCAAACTGCCTCACAAGTCAATAGCTTCTTCCAAAATATTTCCTCCCTTGTTGCACTATTTATTCAAAGCAACATCTTGCAACAAGCTGCGGAGAAGAGCGAAGTCGATTAGACGGTAGCCAGTCGTACTTGAGCCGTCTACATCGAAGGATTCATCACCGGTCCTTTCACCAGGTTTCGTGAAGCATGCGCTTCATCGTGCTGGTTTATAACTGCCCTTCTAGCGAGTGAAGTGATTATTTCTTAATGTTCTCATTATGCTCCATTTGCCATCTGCCATTTTTGATCGTGCCATCTCCTGGGCAAGTACTACGTTTGAAACTTGAAACGCAAGCGATCACGACCGTAATTCTGGAAACAATAACAAAGACGAAACACGCTAGAAGAGCACCATTAGCGGCATATCTGCTATAAAAGTAAACATTTCCAACAATATATTATCTTTTAGTACGAACCATTTACTTGCCATTCACGCACACAAGAAAAAGAAAACACTTCATAATGAAGAAAACCGCGAAAGACAACGATAAACAAACCGGCCTCCGAACTCCACCCGCCATTTTTAAACGCCAGGGCACGCGGCACACTTCGGCGCAACATTTAGACCGCTTTGAGCGGGCGCTCGAGGACGCGCTTCCGAAGGCTTGTTCCGCATAGTGCAGTCGATTTTTCTGTGCCAAAATTCCAAATTCGATTTCTAGGGAGGTTTACCCTACCGTTACCCCCTTAAATCTGCAGTGAAGCTCCGCCAACGTTCAGGATTGCCGCACAGAATTCCTCCGTGACGAAAAAATAGTCCGTTGTTGAAACTTTCCTGTTTAAACAAGTAGTTTATCACAAGAAAAAAAATTAAGATTTAAAATTTGTTTCCCAGCTTGTTTAATAGAGACAAACATTAAAAAGCCGATTTCGCTTAATGTTGCAATTAACCAGCGGAGTAACACAGGAAGCCGAGGAGCGTGGCCCAGTGTTACCAACTCCTGTTTTTTTTTTAAGTTGTATCATACTGTAGTTTGCTAACTTGGTAGTCGCTACGACATGCGTATTTGTAAGATTTTCTCGACTTCCCAAATAAATCTTGTCGAGGTGATTAAAGAGCTTACGGGTTAGTTCGATGTGTCGTTTATCAGAGCACATACCTCCTGCGTCTGATGTATCAGCCGCAGTATGTCCTTGCGGTGCTCTTTCTCGGCAGAGATGGTGGGAATGGCCACCAGCTCTTTCAGCCACGACAGCATCTGGTCCTTGTCTTCCTCGATTATCCTAGAACCATGGACACAGCCATGCCTAAAAGATATTGTCGAGCAAAAAATACCGCTACTACAACGGGCTCCAATCCGCTTAACCTGCTTCCACGGTCCCAGACACTACTGCGAAAAATTTTGCGGCTCAAGGGAGGCTGAAATGGTTTTTTTTTCTAAGAATTCGAGGTTATTCAGGAATTCGAATGTGTGAAGCTTCTAGGTAAAGCATGCCAAGTACTTTTGCTTTAACGTTTAAAATGGTGACGTAATCGCCGATTAAAACCGCTCCGATGTTCAGGCTTCTCCTCAACGCGGTGTAGAAATGCGAAGAAACTCGTGATGACGTCATTGTTGCCGAAATTTCGAGCGCCCGCTGCCCTTCACCCACATCCTGCCGTGCGTCGTCCGATGCCACCATACAATGCTTAGTGGGATTCACCTTCGGTGGCGTTCGTTTTCTTGCGTGAAACAAGTTTCTTCGCTGGAAACGTAGCGCCACCATAAGTGATGTCATCAATGCGGCCTCTGCCCGTCGCTGTGCTCTGTGGGGAAGCCTGACCGCCGACGCGGTTTTAATCACCGATTGCGTCCCCATTTCAAATGCCAGAAGAAAAAGACCTCGCATGCTTCACTTGCAAGTTTCACACATTCCACCCCTTTAAACTCGTCGAGATCCGGAACCTCTTCAGCTAAGCAGTCCTACTAGTTCCAGAATGTTTTTGATGACGGAAAAAGAAACCTCTTTGTTTGCCAGATTCTCACGACGTGCTGTTGGCGTAAACCTTCTGTGCAGAGCACCAGTAGTTGCAGCAAACGGCAAATAGTGAAGTCAGCCAGCAGCTAACGGTTTTCTTGAAGCCTGCGGGTGCCCACCTGGCTCATATCTCTATGGGGCTCCAATACCCATCATCGGTGGCTTGGTGCTTTGCTGCGCAGTCCGCCGCTCGGACGCTATAGGCACGTACACTGCAAACTTAACGTACCCTATAATGGGGTCAAAAATAAGTAAATTGTCCTCTAGTGCAGTCACTTTTAAGGGCAGGTCATCTGCCCAGGCTCGGTGTAGATTTCGACCACTATGGAAAGCAAATATAACGGAATGCTTACTTTCGGCAACGGTATAATATTTGCACTTGAAAGCATAGCAACTTGATGGAACTAGCAAAGGAAGTAGATTTTTAAACGCGGCACTGAAGGTCTTAAAAGTTACCACTAAGAGAAGATTGAAACATCGGGTAAACTCTTGGTGACTACAAGAGCTTCTAATGGTTTGAAGAGGGAATATCCGTTGCCAACAATAAATATTCCGTATTTTTAGTGATGAAAATATATCCCAGGGCTTGGGAAGAGTACCTTGCCTCTACTATGGAGTGCGCTGGAGGACCGTTTACTTCCTTTAGGGTAACTCGTCTTTAGAGTGTGGGCTGAAGCCGACCGTACACCGATACGCATTCGGAGTCAAAACCGTGGCAGTTGTAGTATAGGGCCATTTCGCAATAACTGCTTGAAGATAATCAAAATTGCGCCCACAATAATCCCTTGACGACGTCCAGCGCACCAAAGTAACATGACGACAAATCATGTAAGTTTCATTTAAAGTTAACATTGCTTGACTTAAACACTGTCTCTAGGCAGACGCAAACTTGAATAGTTTTTCACTGCATGTGTTGTACAGGTGCAGTGCTTGACCCATTTCTGATCTTAAAAGTTGCTCAAAAGCAAGAGCCTGAATCCTTGTTCCTCCGTAAGCTCTTCGTTCACGTTCAGCTCTTGCAAGACACTAAGAGCATTTTCATAATTTCATTCCACGCTTGTCTAAAACGCTTCCACGACCGGGCCCAGTATACTTAGCTAAGAGACCCTGGTATTAATCAAGGCGTAAAGGACCCGACCGTATCGCCAAGATGCTTGAGCCTTACTCACCTGAACACCGCAGCGAGCTCCTTCGGCACGCTGCTTTCGTCCATCCTGCTTAGAATGTCGCGGCCAGTAGCGAGAGGAAAAAAAGACGCCTCCTGTTGGCGTAAAGGACCCGACCGTATTGCCAAGATGCTTGAGCCTTACTCACCTGAACACCGTAGCCAGCTCCTTCGACACGCTGCTTTCGTCCATCCTGCTTGGAATGTCGCGGCCAGTAGCGAGAGGAAAAAAAAGACGTCTCCTGTGAGGTTCCCGACCGACGATCTCAAGCCTTGACTGAGCTGGGCGCCATTGCAGGCTCTTCTTCCTTCTTCGAGGCTACCTCCAGCTTTTTCTTCTTCACCCCAAGTATATGGCACATACCCACGCGGGGGGATTGGCCAAGGTGTAGTAGAATAAACAAAGAAGTTTCCATGGAAGATGACAAAATTGTAGCACCAATCGTGAATTTTTAAAAATCAATTAATAAAAACAACAGAACAATATTGACAGTTAAATAACAGACAGCATTTTGGTGACAAGAGAAGAGCTCGTAGAACTTTAAAAGAATTAGCACATCAACCTACCAGTTGCAATTATGTAATCATGGAGAAACCCACAAATAGAACCCATATGGGGGATTGGCCAAGGTGTAGTAGCATAAACAAGAAAATTTCCATAGGAGATTACGACAAAATTTTAGCACCAAGCGTGAATTTAGAAAATGTATCAATAAAAACGACAGAAGAATATTTAAAGTAACATAACAGACAGTGTTTTGGTGAAAAAAGAAGAGCTCGAAGAATTTTAAAAGAATTAGCAAATCAACCTACCAGTTTCAATTAAGTAATCATGGAGAATCCCACAAATTGAACCCAATGCAAATCTTTTAGCGCTTGCAGTGAACGCATCTTCTTTCTTCTTCATCGCAACAGAATCCTCCTGGAAATGATTTTATTGTTTTCCCCTCGATGTGAACAGCTTGCACTCACCATGAGGGATTGGCCGGGAATAGGGTGGTGTCCACATCAATGCCGATTGTCTCTTGAAGTTAAAATCAAAAATCAATGCTGCCAAAGAGCCCATAAGTTAAATAATTCCGACGTGCTTCGAGAGACAACGAAAGGTGGGGAGCAGCGAATAAAGGAAATTAAGTTTTAGGATCCTGCACGACACATCGTTGACTGTAGCGGAGCTTGCGGTTCAGTGTGGCGATCCTCTGTTCCCTGCTCAGGGTAGATATAACCTCCTGCAACCTCCGCAGTGAGTTATATCCTACAATTCAAATGCGCCCTATACGATGTCTGCAATCACAACTTGGGCACGAATACCACGAACCGTTAATGTTTATGTCCTGGAACGACATCATTAGCTCATAGGGATGGAGGCCACGTGGCCACCTTTCGGCGGCTACTGATGCAAGCGCCACCTCATTACCATCATCATGAAAGGCGCCTTTGACGTGATCGATTCTACCGTATGGATTGTGCCATATATATATATATATATATATATATATATATATATATATATATATATATATATATATATATATATATATATATATATATATATATATATATATATATACACTTATGAAGGGAGCCAGCACTCACCGAAACTAAGGTGCATAGGGGAACGTTATTTTTTTAATGTGTTGTGCTTATCAGTGGGATATTATAGTACTTAGATTAATAAATCGCTTAAAGAAAATTACTTTAAAGCAGCAGAAAAAACAACCATGCCGCCGGTAGGATCCGAACCCACGACCTCCGAATATCGCGTCCGGTGACCAACGTTATGACGCATATAGTCCGCCCTACGTCGTCCGATGCCACAACATGCTGCAGCACCGCGGGGCCTACAGCGGTCATCGGACGGTACAACGCGAACATAACTGCTACCATACCACCCTTCGACGGGACGCATGCAAAATGGGAGTTGTACCTCACACGCATCGAAGCGTTCTTCCAAGGCAACTATATTGAATAAGACGGAAAGAAACGCGCTTTCTTGATCGCCGCACTCGGCACCAAGACTATCGGCGTCTTCGCCAGCTGCTCGCCGAAAAAGGTAAACGACCTTTCTCATAACAAAACAGCAGAAATCCGCAGCGCCCCTTATTCTCCGAAACAAAATGAAATGGAAGCCGGTTATCAATTTTTCACGTAGAATCAAAAAGAAGACGATTCCGTAAAGGAATACCTTGTGGCACTGCAGAAGCTGGCAGATGACTAACTTTGGCTCAAGACTGCAACGAATGCTCCGTCTGCGGCATACGAGACCGCGACGTACAACGAACGCTGCTAACCAAGGCCACTCTTAATCCCTTCGGAGGCAGAAAGTATTGCACTCGCCGCAGAAGCAGCAGGAAACGACATAGAGAAACTCCATGGGAAACGAAGTCGCGGCCATGCAAATGACGGGAGACGACGCAGCCTTGTTTAAGTTGGGACGAAATCCGCGCGTCTCTGATAGACGCCGAGGAAAGAAAGCAACAGGGTGCACCCGTCAGGGAAGTCGCGGCCATAAAGCTGAGGAATGCTTCCATAAAGAAGAACAATGGTATCGCTGGGTAGGCGAGGCCATTTCGTGAAAAAGTGCCGGTCGGAGAGCTTGCGCGAAACCGGGCGTGCGTCTGTGGGCGAGACGCGCGCACTAGAGCGGGAAGTCAAGCACAGTGGATCCGAAGAAGGAGTTATCGGCAATAATCTCGCGGTACATCAAACACCGGTAGAGGTTTAATGATTAACTCCTCCACTGAGGAAGATGTTGCTTGGGAGTGCCATTCAACATGAGAGTAGACACGACCTCGCCGGCATGCGTTTCCCTGCAAGCCTGTGCGGTAAGAATGGACTAAATGCAGCCTAGAACTCAGTTGTTATCTCGGAAAGCTCCAGTCTTGGATCAACTGCATCTGCGAGCCACTTATGCCACATTATTACGTTGGGTGCTGCAGGGCCTGTCCACCGTGCAGCACCTAATATAAAGCTACGGCAACGCCCTTCGCTCTTCAGTGGGCACGCGGAGGGGCAAGACATCAAACATGCTTCACAAACCTCCGATTTTGCTGCTACAGGTGCGTAACTGGTTTTCTTTATATGCAAAAAAAAGAACGACAGTCGTTGTCTATTACTGCTTCCCTGCCCACAGGGTATTCTGTGATGTCGTGTTAAGGGATGTCGAAGAGAACCCCGGCCCCACAAAGCGCACTGATAAAAGCAACAAACCCGAAAACTCCTCGGCTCCGGCAGAATCTTCCATTTTCCGAGAATTGCGGGCCCAGTCTCAGATTCAACAGCGACCAGCGATCGGTAGTTGAAAGAAAAAGAGTCGACGAAGTCCGCCAACGTCAGCAAAAAAAATTGAGAGCTTGAAAGAAGAAGTGAAACACACGATTGACAATCTTCAGAAACAAAACATTCCGCAGCCCTCCACTACGGCACCCCTTTTTTCCTTTCTTCTTTCACTCCCTCCTTTATCCCGTCCCTTACGGCGCGGTTCAGGTGTCCATCGATATATGAGACAGATACTGCGCCATCTCCTTTCCCCAAAAACCAATTAACATTAACATTAACATAAAAAAACGAGTTTTTACAAACACGCCTGACTGAACTCGAGGAGAGGAGTCGGCGAGATAGCTTGCTGTTTGGCGGCGTCCCTGACGACCAAGAAACATGTCCACAGAGAGAAGAGAAAGTGATAAACTTGTTATCCACATGTCTCGACAACCAGATATCTTCGGCTGATGTTGAACGTGCGCGCAGGATCGGACAACAGAAACCCTTTAAAGACCACCCTGCTATTGTAAAACTCAGAATCTGTAAGCAAAAGAAAAAGCACTGCCAAGTAAATCAAAACTTAAACACAGCGACATTCGCGTAACTGGGAATTTCTCGCCAGCCACGCTACAAAGAGACTAATTGAATTTGCTAAATGTCAACGTAATCCATCATCTTTCCACCTTAAATACAATAGGTTAATCATAGATAACAGATGTTTGATGTACAATTCCGCCACTGACAAGATTTTTGAGTTAACCCACTCTCGCTCTCAGCCCCCAGTCGTTGACAGCTCGCTCACTAATCATGCGTCGCTGCCTGCCCCTTCTGTGGATGTGAATGAGTCATCATATCATGTTATGCCCGATACCCGGGGTGTTTGAGGTAATAAATAAATAAATCTGACTAACGGTTACAGAGAGGCAATGAATTTCAGTCCTCCCAGAAATACTTCTCTAGTCGCATTTACATGAATGCGACAGAAGTCGACTCCAGTCCATTTTTTTTTTTCGGGAAGTGCAGAAACGTTGAGCAAGAGAGTAGACGACGAGACATGGCTTCCCTTCTCAAAACTTTCTTTATCTGTAGAAAAAACGGCTCAAGACGCATTGTGTCGCATTCATGTAAACACGGCTTTTGTCTTGTTCCCCAACGTTACAAGTGTAGTCAAGAAGCGCACTGAGCTGTTATCTCTTGTAGATTCAAGCTCCGCTGGTATTGCAAAGCTAACCGAAACTTGGCTGCATAGCGACATTCTCGACGACTAAATTCTTGATTCACCCAACCAGTTCCTATTTTATCGATGCGATAGAAATGCGAGGCAATGCGGTAGCGTCCTTGTAGCTGTTAGCAAACTCTTGGAATCATTCGCCCTTAATCTCACATCCGACCTCGAAATTATTTCGGTACCTCTGCAACGAACCCACCTCCAAGTTATATTAGGTGCATGTCATCGCGCTCCTATAATGCATCCCCTACATTTATCTCTGAGCTTCATGACGCCATTAACGTCGTAACGATGCCTTACCCGTCAGCCCATATGTTCTTACTCGGTGGCTTTAATTTCCCTGGCATTGATTGGTCCATGGCTGCTAATCCTATAATCTCCGATTCCTCTGCTTAAAAAGAATTCAGATATTTATGTTCTTGCCTTAACTTCACACAAATTGTCACAAAGCCTGCACCAATAACAGACGCTGCCACAAACGTACTAGATCTAGTTCTCTGTCCTAGCCCTGAACTACGTCACAAATGATATACTTGCCAGGACTAAGCAATCATCTCCTATTGAATTTTTCTCTATAGATAACCAAACAGAAAACATTTAAGATCACTAAAACTTTGCTCAATTTTCATCGTCCAGATTTTAGCAAAAGCAATAGCGAGCTAAGCCACTTTCTTACAGCGCTTTTACAGATTACGATTTTCGTCCGGTTGAAACTTACTGGTCAATGTTCAAGCATAATATTGGCGATCTTACTAACCGTTCTATATCAGTTCAATAAGCCTCATATAGTCCAAAAGCACCTTGGTATAACACATACATGAGGCTTATATCTAACCGAAAAAAATTAAAGCGCGCCTAAGTCTCCTTACGTGGGGAAATGCGAAAGGATTTCGAGTTCCGTTGCCTCCTGTGTTAATTAGTAATGTAATTAATCTTTATTTTGATTTCTTTGTTTTGTTTTACTCTTTCTATTCTATTTCTTATTTTACTTATCTTCCTTTTAATTAATTCATTTCATACTTTTATTCATATTTTATCTATGTAACTTTTTGTAATTTATTTTGATATTTGTTTTGTTTTATTATTTTTATTTTTATTCTGAGGCTTTGTTTTTGTTTTATGTTCTTTATTTTATCCCATTTTATTACTTCGTTTATTATTGATTTTATTTTTATTTTATCATTTTTATTTTGCGTTCCGCTGCCAGCCAAGGTGAGTTTTCATACCGACCTGTCCTTGAAGAACGGGAGGATTGCAGCTTTCCCTCTTAAAGAAACGCTTATACCATCTAGCTAAAGTACTACAGTCAGTTTCGCGGGTCATTAAATCGCTCCGCAAATGAAGCCGACATTTCAGCTGTTAATAATGCAAAAAAAAACTTTCTAGCCAAGACATTGCCGCGTGTGTTATTAGAAAATCCTGGAAAATTTTTGAAAGTTATTAATCCGGCTGACACGCCTCGAATTTTCTATCAAACTCTAATGATTAAGTGATTCCTGACAATGGATGGTCTACAGTGTTAATGTGGTCTCCAGGGATGGTCTACAGTGTTAATGTGGTCTCCAGGGCCGCCGCGGTGGCTCAGTGGTTATGGCGCTCAGCTGCTAACCCGAAAGACGCGGGTTCGATTCCGGCCGCGGTGGTTGAATTTCGATGGATGCGAAATTCTAGAGGTCCGTGTACAGTGCGATGTCAGTGCACGTTAAAGAACCCAGATGTTCGATATTTCCGGAGCCCTTCACGACGGCGTCCCACATTGCCTGAGTCGCTTTGGTGCGTTAAAACCCCCTAAACCATAAACAATGACCTCCAGTCACTTTACGGCAGCCTTGTCCACCGACTTACTAGAATGTTGCGTCCATAATTACTTACCAATGTACCCTGTTGTGGTAAATCCGGAAAGAATCTCCAAAATTATTGATAACCTGAAATCATTTTCAGCCGCCAACATTGACTCAATTTTTTAAAAGCACTAAAATAAGTTCCTCGATTATTTTGCCTAAAATATTCCAGCAATCCTGAGATAATGTTAGGACGCCGGAGGACTACAAGATAGAAATGTGAGTCCATGACAAAAATCTGGAAGTAGGCACTGCACTGATGACTATCGCCCTATTTCGATCACCAGCATGCCTTCTAAGATTATCGAACACATCTATTTTCACACATAGTAAATTTCTTAGAATCGAACTCATTTTTCTATTCCGCACAACATGGTTTCCATGAAGCATACTCGGGTGAGACACAACTTCGTTTATTCACTCATAGGTTACAAGCAATTCTTGATCGCCGTTCCATTATAGACTGCATCTTGTAAGACTTCGCCAAAACGTTCGTTAGGGGGCGTCATCGGCTCTTTTTGCCAAAACCTCGCATGACTAGTCCTGATACTATAACGTACTAAGGAGGTGGCTTAAGTGCTTTCTAAAAGGACGTCATCAATTTGTAGCAGGCAATAGCATTAACTCATTTCTACACCGTCGTTCGGCAAGGTGTCGTCCTCGGGCATTTACTTTAATGCCATTAATGATCTGCCTGACAGCGTTACCCCATTAATTCAAGTATTTGCAGATGTTTGTGTTCTTTTTTCCGCAAATAACAACCGACGCCGATGCACACGCAATTTAAACTCAAATTAACATTATCTCCTCCTGGTACCAGACATGACAAATGACGCTTGGCATAAGTAAGTGTAAATTCATGCGCATATTCCGAACGAATAGCAATTTACCTAAATATCACATCAACAATACCACTCTTGAATCCGTCACGAACTACAAGCACCTGGGAATTCACGTCACTTGTAACTTCAGCTGGAAAACTCATGTCGAATTCATCGTCCGCAAAGCGAACCGCATGATTGGATACTTAAAAACGCAACTTTCATTCAGCCCCTGCTGACACTAAGCTTATTTGCTACGAAACAATCGCTCGTTCACAATTTGAGTACGCATCAATTTGGGACACTAGTATTAATTATTTGATTAACCATATAGAAATGATTCAGAACAATGCAGCTCTTTTCATCTTTATCATCGCACTTCCAGCATATCTACACTAAAATATAGCCTAAACCGCTTACCACTTGCATCCTAACCTAAGTTCGCACGGCTATCCCTGTTTCATAAGATATTTTACTACGATATTCTGCGCGATGAATTGCTGATTCTACTTCATTAGTGTCATCACGCTTAGTCCACATTCACAAAGTTGGCACATTTGCATGTAATACGAAAGCAGTATCCGATTCATTCAATCTCCGCACGTCATTATTCAGGAATCGCCTTCTCTCCCTTGTTGCAATGATCACCCAACCTTCATTATTTCAGGAATGGATGGGGAGATCGAAGACTTGGTTCAATCGTGCATGCCTTGTATTCAAGCTCAACGATGCCCCCGAGGAAGCAACCTGTCAACTGGCCTAAGACGGGTAAAAAAGAGACACGAGTGCATGGTACTCATCTTGGTGGACTTACATACAAAATAGATGGAAGCCCTTCCGGTTCAATCGGCAACCTCGGAAGTTACGATCCAAAAGCTCCGAGTAGTGTTTGCTCGTTTCCTATCGCCACAACAGTGGTATCAGGCGATGTCCCAGAATTTACAATCCAGCAGTTGCAAGATTCACGGCTGCCGACGCCGTTTCACATCTGCATTGCGCACCATATCATCCCCAATCAAATGGATTATCCGAGCGGGCAGTTAGGACAATTAAAAGTGGACTGCATAGGCTGTCGTCTGAGGTCAGTCTGGAGAAGAGATTGGCCCAGGTGTTGATGGGGTATCGGTGCACTCCCCTGCCAGGAGACAAATCCCCAGCAGAATTGATGCTTGGTTATCAGATTTGCTCGCGCGTAAGCGTGAACCTCGACAAGCATCCATCCCCCCAGCCAGTGGGCTTCGACCAGAGTATACTCATATCGACGCCAGAATTGCAAGACGGACACCTCGTCTGGATGAGGAACTTCGGTTAAGGAGCACGGTGGTCACCAGGTGCCGCCAGCAGTATAACAGGGTGTCATATCACCACCGTAGACACTCCGAAAGGACGCATGCAACGTCATCATGACCAGATGCGTCGGCGAACGCTCTCCAATAGTGCCAAGAACGCGTTGCTCTTCAGGTCCAGCACCCTGCAGACGAAGAGCCACAACAAAGCCTGAGCACGACTTCATACAACCGCCTCGTCCTCAAATGTGCCACCTGCCACCAATGCTCCAAATACGGCTTTGCGCCGCTCCAAACGGATCCCGAAACCGGTCCAGGGGTTGAACCTGTGGAGGAGAAGGGGTGGGGGGGGAGGGGTAGAAAAGGGACGAAGACAAATAGTGTGGAACTCTGCTTCGGCGTAATTCCAGCGGTGGTTGGCTGCTTCACACTCATCTGTTTTGTGAGGGGTGGGTGGGCGGGGTGATGCAAGCGCCGCCTCATTACCATCATCCTGAGCGGCGCCTGCGACGTCATCGATCCTGCCCTATACAGTACTGTGCGTTTTTATCGTGAAGACTTTCAAAAATTTCCCCGCCTCAACCGCTGGCTCATTTGAAGTGAAACTGCACACAGAGCTTGCGTATTATGGCAACTTTTGTATCGTAGCAAGTTTTACAACGGTACTTACTTAGTTGAGCCGTGCATGATGCGAAAACGTAATCGTCAACGTAGAGATCGGCGAACCAAAGTTGTAGTAGTAGTAAGTGTTTAATCAAAAATATAATAAAAAGGAAGTTAAAAGATTTTTGCTCACCCCGGCATCTGCCATCACTGTATCGGCGGCATCTGAGCTGGGGCAGCGGAAATAAAGGATAGAAGGCAGTATGAAGAAGGGAAATGAAAGAGGTGAGGGGACAGCAAGAAAGGACATAGGGAGAGGTCATATATACACTATTTACAAAGAGCCAAAATAAAGTTGTCCAGGTCGTGCGCATGCACAGAAAATGATAAAAATAAAAATAAAAAACACATGCCCACACCACTATGCACACAACAGCTGGGGTGGGGTAGTGCACGGGAAGCGTTCCATCACAGCGCATCACTACCTGGCGCAGAACAGACGGGACGTCAAGCCCGTCTGTTCGAGGAATGCACAGAGGCTCACTATTGTTCGCTCACGGGTGCGCGCACTGCCCTGCGGCCACAGCAGTGTCTTCAGCGAGTCCTGGAGTAAGCCCAGCTCTCTCTAGGCCGCGAGCATATCGCGACGAGCATCAGCGAACGCGGTACAGCGAAGGAGCAGGTGCTCCAGTGTCTCCCCTGCACCGCATCCATCACACACACCAAAATAATAATAATAAGAAGAAGAATTGGTTTTGGGGGCAAAGGAAATGGCGCAGTATCTGTCTCATATATCGTTGGACACCTGAACCGCGCCGTAAGGGAAGGGATAAAGGAGGGAGTGAAAGAAGAAAGAAAGAAGATATGCCGTAGTGGAGGGCTCCGGAATAATTTCGACCACCTGGGGATCTTTAACGTGCACTGACATCGCACAGCACACGGGCGCCTTAGCGTTTTTCCTCCATAAAAAAGCGTTTTTCCTCCATAAAAACGCTAAGGCCGCCGCGGTCGGGTTCGAACTGGGGAACTCCGGATCAGTAGTCGAGCGCCCTAACCACTGAGCCACCGCGGCGGGTACATCAAACCCGCAAACGACGTTTTTTTCGCTGAAGGACGGCAGTGGCGCCATCTGTTTTTGCAGTGGAAGACGTCACAACAAAGCCGCCGAGGCGAGCATTGCACGCAATATTCTTTGAACGGTAAAGCCTCGCTAAATCAATTGTACTGATTTTTTTTCCCGCTCAATTAGCCGGAAATGTTGCAAGCGCTTCAGTTGAGGCAGACGAAATGGCCGGAACGGCATATTCAAAGGGACCGCTCTTCTTGCAGCGCTCGCCTCGGCGGCCTTGTCGTGACGTTTTCCACTGCAAAAACAGATGGCGCCTCTGCCGCCCTTCAGCGAAAAAACGTCGTTTGCGGGTTTTGGATCGCAGATCTCTACGTTGACGATTACGTTTTCGCATCATGCACGGCTCAACTAAGTAAGTAACGTTGTCAAACTTACTGTAATACAAAAGTTACCATAATACGCAAGCTCTGCGTGCAGTTTCACCGCAAATGAGTCAGCATTTGAGGCGGGGAAATTTTTTAGTCTACACGATAAAAACGCACAATACTGTATATGTAAGGTCACCCGTGAATAAAGTCGCTCTACGTGGTGCCTCGGTGCGAGGGTGATTCTTCACAGCTGCCAGGCCATTCCGACAGCATCGGTAACGACCGCACCGACAGGACCGCTACAGCATCGAGGACCGCTACAGCATCGCACTGAAGTCGGTCCACTGTGCGTTTACTCTCCTCTCCAGGACGGACGCTGCGAAACAGCTTCGAGGTCGAAGTCTCGCACGTAGACTAGCTCCCAATGCACGAAAGCAGCACACCAACTTTAAGTCGTATCCGCTTCCACTCCGTGAATCTATCGCTTTGGTCTCGACCGCGTTACGGACTCCCCCCACGCTGGGCACTTCGCCTACGTAAACAGAATGCGGCTCGAATTTCCTTTTACGAAAGCTGACTGCTACTCTTGCGGCCGCAAACATATCACAGGCCTTCGTGTCAGTTCTGTTTTACTAAAGGCTGATCACCCAGACCACGCTTTTTGCCATGCACTGCTCATGCTACTCCTCGGACAGGCGGTCGATCTCCACAGCTCCGAGAGAAAGGAAGTGAAGGTTCTTTAATGAAAAAAAAAGATATCAGCCGGGGTACAGAAACTAGGGGGAAATTTAAGCTCCGCCTTTAAGGGGATGACGCGACAGCGTTATTGGCAGCTTTCAGCGCTTTATTGTCTCCGATTTCCCACATGGGGCCTTCTAACTGCGCCTCCTCTTCTCGAATGAGGAGAGTGAAACCGACCGTCTCACATTGCCGACGGCGCCCCGACGGGCCTCGCTGCCTTCGCGGCTCCGGTTGCGAGCAACGCGCGGATGAAGGTCGCCATACACATACACGCGTGACGTCACACGTGACATGGGTTTCTCGACATGCTGCCGCCGCCCGGACGACGCGTGGTTTTCCGCTGAAAGGGAGCCTTAACGCTATCGCGTTAAAACTGCTCGCATGCTATTCTGCACTGCGGGGGGGGGGGGGGGGGGGGGGGGGGAGATAGGCAAGCGGTAACAGAGGGGTGCATTAATTTGGTGAAAAATTATAATATGCAAACAGGACACCACACGGTTGCTACTGCGCAAAACGAGATTCAAAGACAGCTTTTTTTCGGTGGTGAGTATAATATTACGCAGACATTATTTTTTTTTCTCTCGTACTTATGCACGAGACGTCGCTATGATATCACTCGTGACGTCACGTCGTCGTGACGTAAGGACCACTCAGCGTAGGACGTTGCAGAGACGCATTGCGAGACGTTCCTGCCTACTGGCCAATCAGAGTTGGCATGTGTGCAGCTGGTCCCTCCCCTTTCCTCCATGCGCCACTCCGCAGAACCGAGAAATGTTTCCTTACAGCAAGGGACACAGAGGTCAACTCCATCCATTTATCGTTCTCAATAAAAATTTAATCCCTGGCTCCGCCTGGCTGTGCTGACGTTTCTCTGCCGCTGTAAAAACATGCGGTTACAGAATTGGGCTGAATACATGTCAGTGAGGGATACAGAAATGTTTTAAAGCACTGACACATTTCGACTGCCGGTCACTGACTGTGGAAACGATACGCGTCAGGAGTCGGTGAGACTAAGTGATAAGTCATCAGCACGCTTTCAAACATGCTAATAACCCCCCCAAAAAAACGAGTTCCTGAAAATAATTGCGCATGAAGTGCAATTACGGATAACAGCTTTTCTCATCAGTATAGACAGATAAATAAACTGTACTAAAAATGTTTACTACTCTGCAGCTCCTTGCTGTCTTGTTTCCGGCACACTTCACCCTGGTCTTCGTGCTCCTCTTCCACGCAGTTTAGCCTTCCTCAATAAACGTGCTGAAAATATTATTCACTGCTTAATAATAGCCTCTTTTCTGTAAAAAACTCTAACCTATATGTTTGTTGCTAGTCTTTCAAATGATGGCACGTGCATACCCACACTGGGGAATCGGCCAAGAATCGGGAGGCAGAGGTTGCTATTCACCTGCACTCAATAAAGGCAAAAGAAAAGCACGCGCGAGTGCAAAACCGGCGGATTCTACCTCAAGAAGGGCATGAACAGGAAAGGAACAAGAGTTTGGATAAAAAGAGAGAGAGAGAGGGACAAAAAAGGGAATAATTAAGTCAAAATGTATTATGACCAGGCTTTCTTTTTTTAACTTTCAATAACTTTACCACCGGTTGTGGATGCTCGTAATAGAGGATACAAAATCCGGCACGCATAAACTACTATATGAGGTACTAAAGGCAACGATATGAAAAAAAAACGTACAGGTACATCGCTGGATGTAGCGCTTAATCTAAAACAGCAAAAAGTAAAGTCAGACCCGTTTCCATGCTGACGTGGCGAATCGTCCCGGAGGAAGAGAAAGAAGAAGGCACGGCACTAGGAGGGAAGCAAAGAAATGTAATAAATTCACTAAAAAAGACACCTAAGATACGAAAACTGAGGCTTGCATATCAAAGCTAGGACGTCCCTCGTAGAGCAGGCGGAAATTGGGCTCGCGGAGATGCACTTGCGGCTGCTCGTCAGAGCTAGCGCCAGGAGGGCAACGAGCCATTAGAGGGTAAAATTAACCTATATCGTTTTCATTCCACGCAGAAGCATACCGAGGCATTTACCAGGACATAGAGCATCACGACCCCAAACAAGAATGAATAAAAACGCCGGTAGACATCACCATCCCTGAACACCGCTGTGCAACAAGAGGATTCGTGGGAATGAATCGCGTTTTACTGCAAACGACAGCACTACAGGCTCGGTCGTGGTAGGTAAGAAGCTCGCTGAAGCGTTCGGTAGAGCGCCTCACTGTGTTGACAAAATCGTGCAATGCCAGTCATCGCGACCGCTGTGATTGATTGAACCCACATAGCGTCTTGACCCAACCGCTCCACGCACATTCTAAAGGCATGTAGGCTGCGGACTCGATACACTTCTCTGCGCAGGAGCATAGTCGTCGCTATTTGAGAGCCTCAGTTAAAGGTGCAGGGCCACCAGGTGCGAGATGACCTTTCTCTGAGTCCTTTTACCATGTGTAACGCTGCCATTCGAGCTCCGTGGAATGAACAGCAATGGTTCGTCTTTAAATAGCAACAATTCGAAGCGTACTACTCCTAACGTCTGTCATTAGGCACAAAAATAACAGGACCTGACTCCTACCATTGTTTATTGAACCAAACAAACCCCCTTCGTTTGGTGCTGGCTCATAAGCCCCTTAGCCGTGACTGCAGAGCTAGGCATCAAGTGAACGGCAGCAACAGCACCTGGGTTCAGCACGCGACGCATTAATACGTGCATCGTGCTGTCAAATTCAGTCCAGAGTGGGCCACTTATTGAGAGTGGACGCCGCTACTGAATCTTCTAATGCTATCATTTTCGTAGAGCGCAAATATATGACCAAGCCGCCGCGGTGGCTGAGTGGTTACGGCGCGCAGCTGCTGACCCGAAGGACGCGGGTTCGATCCTGGCCGCGGCGGTGGAATTTCGATGGAGGCGAAATTCTAGAGGCCCGTGTACTGTGCGATGTCAGTGCACGTTAAAGAACCCCAGGTGGTCGAAATTTCCGGAGCCCTTCACTACGGCATCCCTCATAGCCTGAGTCGCTTTGGGACGTTAAGCCCTATAAACTAAACTAAACTAAACTAAATATATTACCGGTGCACACCAACTCATGCCGACGACTCCAAATTTCATTTGTAAAACACTGTGGCAAAAAACCGAAAGCACTCGACAAGAAACATCTTGTTGGTATACGTTGACGTCTCACAAGGGCAATCAAATTCAAGCGCTTCGAAGGTGTGCAGCTCAGCCATGCTGTGTATGTCGATATAAAGATGTCAAGGTGCACCCGCGTTTATTTTACGCGCACACCATTTGTGTTGTTGAGCCGCCGAAAGGGATGCTTTAGTAAAGCTGGTCGTAGTCGAAAGTATTCTGGTTTATATCTCTGAAATTCGCACTCAATGGTCGATGCAAGAGTATAAGAAGACGGTGCACATGCTCCTTTCTTCATTTAAAGTAGTTTATCAGTTTTGGTTCCCTGTTGTAGAAAAAAAATACAGAATTTATTGTACGTAACGAAAAAGCCCTAAACTTCTTTCTCCTCTTTTCTTCGTTATCATGTTGCCGAGACCCATTTCTTACCGTCGATTGGCGATACAAAAGCGCTGTCAGCGTTGTGTAGATCGACGCGATCAACACACTCACGTTAACAACCGTCAGTTGGTCACGTTGGCACCATAAAAGTTACTCATTTTGCTGAATAAAAACATTAACCAGGCAGAAATCTTACTTCGTCGTCGTCAAGACATTCATCATCGGTCGTTACCAACTTCCGGCACGCGCCTCGCGAGTTTTGTTGAACAGTTCCAATGAAAAAGAAGCGGGAGGGCTATGCATGAAAATTCAAAAAATACTGCGAAGAATGCCAAGACATGGTTTGAATAAAATAGCAGCCGCACACCATTTTACAATTACAGATTCAAAATGCATAGCAGAAGCTTCTTCAGTGAGTATCTAAATGCAGGGACCTTCACCTCGAGTGCCATTTTTGGTTATCGAATAGAACAGAAGAGGGCGCTCAAGAAACACGAAGACGATGAAGTGGGTGGCTATAAAAGCGGGCGCGAATCGAGCACCAGCGTCAGCTGTCCGGGAGCCACGGCCTCGACCGGTGGCTTTACCGGCCACTGGTACTCTCTTCTACCGGTACCGTCGCACTCGTCTGTCATTCGCCACTGCTGATCCTCATCTCACTATCCTCCGAAAAAGACTGGGAGCAGCGTTCGCCGGGGACGACGCCCGCGGGAGGATGGACGGTCCTCGCGGAACCTGGCCGGAGCGTTGAGGGGGTGGCCCCGAAGACGAGCTAAGTCGTGGCTTCACAAGGGCTCCGCTCGTCCGCTTCTGGTGACGTGGCATCTCGTTTCCAAGGGCGCTGCAACACAAAAGAGCCGCAGCCGTTGAGCCGACCAGTTCGCTGTTAAGTTCGGCTGTTACTTCGCCCATAGCAGAGACCACGCCTGTCCCACTCCGACTGCAGAGCCCACAGGATTCCTCCCCGGTCCTCCTGCGGCACGAGACTTCTCGTTCGCGCATCCTCATCTCCATAAAGTGTCCAGTTTAGCAGCCGAATGGCCAACCACATCCTGTCCTCCGAGGAAGACTCTAGGAGCAGCGTTCGCCGCGGACGACGCCCGCGGGAGGATGGACGGTCCTCACGGAACCTGGCCGGAGCGTTGAGGGGGTGGCCCCGAAGACGAGCTAAGTCGTGGCTGCACAAGGGCTCCGCTCGTCCGCTTCTGGTGACGTGGCATCTCGTTTCCAAGGGCGCTGCAACACAAAAGAGCCGCAGCCGTTGAGCCGACCAGTTCGGCTGTTACTTCGCCATAGCAGAGACCACGCCTGTCCCGCTCCGACTGCAGAGCCCACAGGATTCCTCCCCGGTCCTCCTGCGGCACGAGACTTCTCGTTCGCGCATCCTCATCTCCATAAAGTGTCCAGTTTAGCACCCGAATGGCCCACGACATCCTGTCCTCCGAGGAAGACTCTAGGAGCAGCGTTCGCCGGGGACGACGCCCGCGGGAGGATGGACGGTCCTCACGGAACCTGGCCGGAGCGTTGAGGGGGTGGCCCCGAAGACGAGCTAAGTCGTGGCTTCACAAGGGCTCCGCTCGTCCGCTTCTGGTGACGTGGCATCTCGTTTCCAAGGGCGCTGCAACACAAAAGAGCCGCAGCCGTTGAGCCGACCAGTTCGACTGTTACTTCGCCATAGCAGAGACCACGCCTGTCCCGCTCCGACTGCAGAGCCCACAAGATTCCTCCCCGGTCCTCCTGCGGCACGCTGGTACGAGTGTCCTCGGAGTCTGAAACCGGCCGTGCGCAACGTGCCTCGAAGTGGGCAACCAGCCGTGCGCAACGTGCCTGACGGTCCCGGACGCTGCAAGGTCTACCGTGGAACCTGCCAGGGGCGTTGAAGGGGGAGGCCCCGAAGACGAGCCTAGTCGTGGCTTCACAATAGGCTCCGCTCGTCCGCTTCTGTTCATGGCCGCATTCCAAGGGCGCTGCAACACGAAAGAGCCGCAGCAGTTGAGCCGACCAGTTTGGCTGTTACCTGCCCATAGCAAAGACTGCCTCGTGGCGCCGGCTACCCTGGTCGCCGTCGAGGAGCGGAAAAGGGATCCTCTTGCACTTCCACGGTGGCTACACTTCCGTCAACTACCACCAGCATGCCGCAGTACCAACCGCTTGCTGAGGTTCTCATCAGTGTTCACTGCGGAACCGCAAGGACTCTCCTCAGCAGAAAGTTAAAGTAGGATCAGTGTTCGTCGTACAGTAATTTATGGCGTAGATTCCCTGCAGCGCATTGTCCGACGGCCCCTCTACAGCTTGGAAGTCTCATATGGAACCTGCCAGGGGCGTTGAAGGGGGAGGCCCCGAAGACGAGCCTAGTCGTGGCTTCACAATAGGCTCCGCTCGTCCGCTTCTGTTCATGGCCGCATTCCAAGGGCGCTGCAACACGAAAGAGCCGCAGCAGTTGAGCCGACTAGTTTGGCTGTTACCTGCCCAAAGCAAAGACTGACCTGTGGCGCTATTCCCAGCGCCGTCGGGAAAGCTCAAGGGGGCTCTCGAGTCATGACTGCAGTGGTTGCTGCCGCTCAAATCTGCCTTCCCACTCTGGTCTTCGCCGTGGCTCCCGGACAGCTGAATAAAAATACGAAAAACTTTGCTATGTCTCTCTTCGCTGCATTTAGTCAATGCCCTTTCGTAAGGAATGGGGTGCGAAGGAAACTCTGGGAGCTGTAGCAGTGCTCGCTGTCAGAAACTGCGTTCCCGTTGACAAAGCCACGTTTTAAGAGGAGACAGATGTAGGGAAAAAACCGGGAGGGCTCCGGATTGATTTCTACTACCTGGGGACACTGCGTTGCACAGCACTCAGGCGGGGCGGAAGTGAGGGCGGTTTCCAGCGGTCTGACTATACTCTAGCCTTCGCTACATGGAGTTTTTCTCCATGCTTCTCTAGCGTGGTCGCCCGCGAGCAAGTGATTGTACTGTGCAAGTGGTATGCGCCTCTTAGTCGTCATCGGCAGGAGCTTGCAACCGATACGCCGCTAAAGGCCTGGAAACGCGATGGTCGTTTGCGATTTTTGCTTGAGAACGAAGCGCGGACGATTGGATGATGATGATGATGATTACGGCCTCGGGCTTAATAGCACATACCCACGGCGGGGGAGTGCACATAGAATCAAATTCAGTGACAGCGATCGTTTTCGCTTTATGAAGCCGGTGGTGAATATGTTTATTGGCAGAAAAAAAAATGCTACTTCATCCTTGACTTACCTAACATCGCTTGAAGCGGGTGTGGTGAGAACAGGAGTGGGGAAAATAGGAGAAAAGAAAAGCAGAAACTGAGGGAAGCGGAGGGCGTTAAAACCGGCTCTTGAGCTTCGCCCGTCGGATGAATTACGAGGAATCGAGGACCTGCTTTCGGTGAGATGGAGGTAAGTCCTTTTGGTAAGCATAGTCCACTCTTCGTAGCTGCAGCTGTAGTCACCCGAGAACCTTGCGTAGAGCTTCTCTGCGGCACATCTGAAGGCCCTTGCATTCCCATTTCAGGTGTATGCTGTCGGCAGGAATGTCCCGAGAACAGTGTGTGCAGGTTGCCATGTAATGGTTCTGTAAGTCGCTATAGTTCCTTTATTGGCGCTGAAGCGGGTGAGCAGAGCTGCCGTTATATGACCGTTCCTGTCCGGAGCCGGCGCAAGATGACCGAGGCCTAGGGGCTGTAACCTGGTAGATTAGGACACGCCTCTTCCGGATACCTACTGTGAAGAAAGGCCCGTCGTTCGGCACGTGCTGTGATCTGCGCTTCGTCAATGTCGGCATTGTCTCCGATGTCATCGATCGGAGAGGTGCAAAGTTCCTCCCGTGAACGAGGCCTGCACTGAACGCCATGTGATCGGAGATGCTAGCAAAAAGGAGCTCCCGAGGGGCTAAGTGTGCGACCTCGTTGCCAAGAATTCCCGGATGTCCAGTATCCATTCAATGATTAAAGTAACCCGGCCATCTATGAAGGAGCTAGGGTTCCGGCGAGGGTCTATTCGCTTAGCCGTTCGGCTGCGGCTGTAGTGGAAGCTGCACGTTCGTATGGCTTCTTGGAAGTCCGTGAAAATACGTAAAGGCCGTCCTCGTTAACGGATCTGAACGTGCAAAGCCATCTTCGGACATCCGCTGTATTGGTACGCTGAAAGTACCAAAGAGGGTGTCTCAGCCTTTATGTTCAACAGACGTCCGCAGTACGTCCGCCATAGGATTTACTTTTAAACAAATATGGAACTTTTTATAGTCGTCATATTCGTATGAATGGCGTATAAATGATTACTGCCGTTGGATTCGTATTTTTTATCGGAATGAAATCGACGCGTTATGCTTTCAACTGAAGCATTTTTTTAACTTGTATGACGCGTTCGGTCATTGCACGTTTTAGTCCAAATTGTTTGACGAAAAATGCAATGCCCATGAAACATTTTGCAGCATCATGCCGCGGTGAAATGAATTTCGGGCTGCATAGACGCAGCTACCAAAAGGCTGAAAAAGGACGAAACCGAATCTATCCGAAAATTGTATAAATGAGACAGTATAATTGAACCATGGCGGATGCAGTGGTTAGTGAACTGTGGCACCGTTTGCAACGTTTGTTACCAACGAACGCCCGTCAGGCCAACCGATGAAAGATCGCGGACCTGGTGTACTTCAGCCGACGGAGAGTATACGAACACGGATCCGCGTATGTTTGTCGGAACATCTTACGGCAGCATGCATGTCCAGACTTTCTCGTGGTTTTCGCATGCTTTTGCCCAGAAAACCTCAACGGGTTGCCGTCTTCAATAAGAATAAAAATAACCGGTAAGAGGTGCAATGAAAGATCATTTATTGCATGAGAGTGCTGCTTCCGCACCAACAAACGCGACACACAATATACGGTGAATTATATACATAACAGCAAACAGTCATGGTACGATCTGCCTACGTACAGAGGTTAGCACGTTTGTCTAGAGCTCTTGAGCGGTGCGACACAGAGCGAACGAGTGAAATTGTACGCAGCATAAAGGTGAAGTACTTGTTCCTGCACGGGGTTGCATGTCTATCCCCAGACAACCATGAGATCCAGAAGACATTGACAGAATGTACCGCCCAAAATTTTTAATGTACAGAGGATGTTTCTTAATGACCACACTTTGCCCATTCTATGTCTAGAAGATGTTCCTATGGCCTCGGAATGGACATCTACAGAATATCACCACAAGTTTTTCGGACAGAAATTGTGATGGCAGTTGGGCAAAATACACATGCGTGAAAAATATTTGTGATCCTCTTTGAATATTCTGCAAAGGCAAACCGAAAAGAAAATTTTTGAAATGCAATAAACTAATCGCAAGGGAAACTCTTCGCTCAGACAGGTGTGATTGTTTGAACAGTTTATTGTTTTAATTAGTATCAACGCTACCGAGACACTATACCCACAATCACTATGAAATCATAGTTTATTGACGAGCTGCACACACGCACACTTGCTGGTGGCATTCAACGGGCTTATATATTCCCCACACATGGCCTCCCTGTTAGAGCCAGTGGCACTTGCCAGTCAAGCGAAGTTATTTCAGTCAATTATGAACTTACGAAGGTAGAAACGAGAAGTCCAAGTAAGCACATCATGTTGCTAATACCGTTTATTAAAAATACCATATTAGTCTGCTGTGCTACCTTTACGCGAAGATTATGCAGATGCGTTAGGTGGAAACAAACGTGCTTCTAAAGAAGGCGCCTTTCTGAGCTCCATTCATGGAGCTTCTTAGTGCATATAAAACAGCATAAGCCATTTGAAAAGCTTTCCGGGACACATGCAGTCGAGTTCCTTGTGATGGTGCAGTGTGTGAGCCTGCCTAATTTAATCGTGTCTATTTGTGAACGTTCACAGAAAGTCCACTGTTAGAGTCTCAGCGATGTGCACAAAGTAACATTCTGACCATATCACAAAATGCAAGTCAAATGGATGTCCACTAACAGATGATCTCTTGTAAATGCTCGCACGGATGTTTCATGGGTCTCTCAAAATGATGTTTCATATTGGGATCATTTGTGGATATCCTCTAAATATTTCTGGTTTTCTGGGTCAGGCTGTGCTCGAGCGCAAATATCTCTTAAATTCAGTACCTGTTCTGAAAATTCACTTTTTTTCCTCCGAAAAGCACCACTCCAGACAAGTGTGCTCACCTCTAAATTTCTTTTGTGAATTCCTGACGAGTTACGCTGTTAGAGGCCAGGTGTACGGACGTAAGACGGCACTACGATGCAGGCAGACTTTTTTAAACTTCCTTTTTTTCCAAGAACCAGTATTACTTGACCACAACAAGGCACATTTCCGTACATTTTCTTCCCTTTGATAACCACTCACTCACAAGAAATGCTGCATTGCCTTACTTCAGAGTACGAGGCCTAATGGCAAAGTGCTTCTTTCTCTTGCTGTCGAACATTCCTTTCCGAAAACAGGTGTCACCTACAGAAGCACGAGATATTCATTCGTCAGTCACAAGAGCCACACCGTCGGAGAACAGTGCTTGACGACGAAAAAAAACCCGGAAAAGTGAGCCCACACGCACCTAGCAATATCCGAACACTGGCCATATTTGTGGTTTACTTCAGCGCAGAGTTGAGATTGTTACAAGGTACAAGTGGGATTAGCCTTGCGGATTCTGCCGGCAATAGCTGCACCATAGCAACACTTAAATTTTAAATATAAGGCCCACAAACCAGCCACATACCTGAGACCTTGCTGATCTACATCGCTATACACAGGCGTGAAGACTCCTTTCTACATGACTGATGTCCACGCGGATAGACAATGTCCTGAAGGAAAGTGTGAGCAGCTCCTGAATTCTTGACCGAAGCGAACAATTCACACACTTAACTGCGTTGTACACTGGACAGCACATTAGATAATGTTCTATATCCCGTCTTATTTATCCACTTTCTTCTACAAGCTATGCATGAAAACACTGCCCGTGAAGACTTGGCTTCAGAAAAAAGGCATTGTGAGGCAGTGTGAGAGACTCATGAATTCTTGACGGAAGCGAACAATTCACACACTTTACTGCATTGTACACTGGACAGCACATTAGATAATGTTCTATATCCCCGCACAACCACATGTGAAACATTGCGGAGATGAAGCCAGGCCCGTCTTATACATCAACTTTCTTCTACAAGCTATGTATGGAAGCATTGCCCATAAAGACATGGGTTCAGAAAAACGGCATTTCTGTGTCATCTTTGCACTCCCGCCTCTGTGATGTGTCTGAAACAACTGAACACTGCTTCATCTGTTGTAAGGATGCAATTCTGTTTTGGGATCTCTTGCAACAAATTTTGAAAAACCGAATTTATTTGACTTCTCATACCACACGATACCTCACCGGAGTGTAACATGTTGACGAGCCTCTTGATGAGTTTTTTCCTGATTGGACTACAATGCTGGACCAGCACTGTGAAAGAGTTTGTTTCGACAAAATCTCATGCCTGCCAAATGTCTGTTCACCAGAAGAAAGTGTATCAACAGACATACTTTAAACTTGATTGACACTCTCATGGACTCTTGTCTAGTGCTCTGACTTTTTGAGATGTTTTTCGTGGTGCTTCCTAAAAGCTTTGTAAATAGTTCATTAGATAGAACATAATTTCAATGTAATGAATACCATTTTAAAAAAAAGCTGTTTTACGGCCTATGGCTTGTGCGCTCGCCCCGAAGTCTGAAGGCTTTTGGTTCAATTCCTCGCACCTTCGGAGAAACTTCATTTTTTCTTCTTTGCTGTAGACATCACTTTCTTATGGTCTACTGCTAATGTCATGGAAGAGCACGGTGACATTGCTTAGGAATTTCGTGCCATGGACACCGGCTTTTGTGATAACTGGACACATTATGCGTTCTCATGAAAAAAACTTGAGGCACACTTAAGTTCACTTTCAGAGTATGACGCGGTAGCATTAAAAGGTCGCTTTGGGGCTCCGTTGGTGCCCCTTTTCACAGACATCGGCACGCTTCTTGCCTTCACACACTGCTTTATTACACATCATCATTTATAATTATTGGTGGTGCTTATTAGTGACCCTAATTAACTATGCATTCCTGTGATGTAATTACCACATTCTCTTTTCTGCCAAGCAAGACAATGTAGCACTGCCAAATCTGTTGTCACCATGCATCTATGAATACTTTCATGATGAGAAACATGCATTGCCAATCACTCCGTGAAGGTATAATCTCAATTAAGGTGTATGCGTGTACATCATGTGCAGGGTAAAAACAATATGGCCATGATTCCCCATAGAAATTCAACACAATCCTTTCCAATCACACCAATTCACACGTATCATAAAAATACCTGAAGAAAAAGTTTCTTCTCTAGGTTTACACCATAACATTTACTTTCGACTCATTCTACTTCCCTGTTAAGTATTAACACATCAGTAGGTAACATTTTTTCCGACCTGCAGTGTGCAATAAGCCCCTTCCTACCACTCTTACAATAGACAAGCGTCCAATTTCTTTTACCTTTTCCGTTTTTCTCACTGCAGTCTGTGCAATGCTGCCACATCTGTGCCTCCATCCCCCAAGTCCACAAATGGCTTTGCGACATAAGCAAGGGAGCGTTGTGTCTCATATCTTCACAATTCATGATACCACAGTGCTATGAGGGTGTCCTTGTACACAACACGCAAACAAAAAATCTCCTTCACTCTTTGCCCTCCTTTGGGACAAACAAGTGGCAGGACAGCTGTAAACTCGAGCTCCCTTATGAGAGCTTCCGCTATATTCACTCATGGACCATGGCCACATAACATCCCCTCATTTTTATTCCCACAAAAGAGCACGGAAGTCAACTCCATCCAAGTTTTGTTCCTTGTAAAAATCGCTTGTTTGCCTTATGGCTCTATTGATGTTTGTCCGGTAGTAAAAGACGACGTTTTTGTTGAGAAATTGGAGTTGAAAATGGAACATTCTTCTCCCGTCGCTCAATTCAAACCCACAGTGTCAATGATGAAAAGGACTCCATGATCACCGACCGGAAGCGAATGGCTCTGTAGTCTAGCCTCACAGATTCATGATGAGAAAATGCACTAACATCACCACACTTAATTTGTGAGAAAAGTATGTGGTTGCAATACCTCTAGTATTTCATTTTTTGGTCTTTTCTAGCTCGGAAAAGCTCCGTTACCAATAGAAGTAGCCTCTCTGTCATTGAAACACGATAATCAATTGATAATAGTCCCACTTGAATTTGTCCTCAAATCCCATTGGTTTGCAATTTATTAAAATAATTTCCTGATGTGTTCATAACAGAAGGTATTTTGTTACACATACAAAGTTCAATTAGGACAGGTTATGGTAGCAATACGGTGAGGAAGGCCAAAGACCTGAATAATATGACCACACCACACACATTACTGAGAGCACCCACCACCCCTAGACAACATTCTCACAGGTCAGCAAGTGAATGAAGAAGTTTTCACACAAAAAGTACTACAGCGACAGCCTTTACCACAAAAAAATTTCCTTTACACTTATCACTGAAAAAAAAGAAAAGGACTCCATGATCACCGACCGGAAGCGAATGGCTCTGTAGTCTAGCCTCACAGATTCATGATGAGAAAATGCACTAACATCACCACACTTAATTTGTGAGAAAAGTATGTGGTTGCAATACCTCTAGTATTTCATTTTTTGGTCTTTTCTAGCTCGGAAAAGCTCCGTTACCAATAGAAGTAGCCTCTCTGTCATTGAAACACGATAATCAATTGATAATAGTCCCACTTGAATTTGTCCTCAAATCCCATTGGTTTGCAATTTATTAAAATAATTTCCTGATGTGTTCATAACAGAAGGTATTTTGTTACACATACAAAGTTCAATTAGGACAGGTTATGGTAGCAATACGGTGAGGAAGGCCAAAGACCTGAATAATATGACCACACCACACACATTACTGAGAGCACCCACCACCCCTAGACAACATTCTCACAGGTCAGCAAGTGAATGAAGAAGTTTTCACACAAAAAGTACTACAGCGACAGCCTTTACCACAAAAAAATTTCCTTTACACCTATCACTGCAAAAAAAAAAAGAACTTAAGTCCATGCAGAAAAGATAAATGTTGGGTAAAGATTTATGCACAATTGGTATAGTAGTCCTACAGGTGTTGAGCCACACTTAACTACCTGTCTGGCCTGTGACCACAAAAAATCAAGAATTAAATCATCTATAACAGCTCCGGCATGCCACACTAACCAAATGTGAGTGAAAATATTGAACAGTTCACTTGTCTGCTCACAATGTGAACATGTAAGATGTTTTCAGAAGCAAGGCTTTTCTGTAAAAGGTTTTTTGTCTTGTCATCCTTGCTATACTCGCAAGCAATGGTGATGGCAGCCACAATGGTTGCAAATGAAATGGCGTTTCAAATAAAACCATCTGAACCACTTGCGCCTGACTGCAAATGGAAAGAGCCCAGATCTGAGTGTGGCAAGGGGCACTAGATGCGAGCTATCAAAAAGCAAGACCATGAAACACACATGTAAGGACTAATATACAGTAGATTGTTGAGCAAGAAAAATTTTAACACATTCTAGATAATCGCTGATAATTTTAATAGACTTGGTGCAAAGAGGAGCTAACCATGAACTATTTAAATATCCATAGCTGATGAGCCAATCAAAAAGCATCAAATTCCATAAATGACAGCCATTGTATGAGGTCACCAAGTACTTCACTAACACAATTAAACTGGTGAGAAATTGTGAAATGGAATGATGAGCAAAAACTTTCTTTTCTTTCCTCAACTGCTATGACAAAAGGGGATGTCTTGCCAGCAATAGTTTCCCTGTAGCATGGAAAGCCTGCAAAAAGCTTAACTGAACCATCACTGTGCCTTCTCCGAGTTGCTGATGAAGCCCACGATCTGAGAGCGCAAAGTATCCTGCTTTCAGCAGCTGCTCACACAGAAGATGGAGCACAACAGGCATCTAACCCTGTGAAGAAAAAGGCCTAATCCTTCTCGTCCTTATCTTTCAAGCCTATCGATAGCTCGTAAGGAAGCACTCAGTTGACAAGGCAAACACAATGACATTCGCATATATTGAAAGGTTGAGCTAGGGGCTACCTCTGTGTTAAAGCAAGAGACCTCAACACTTTTTCATAGCACTATCACTTTATCAGGTTATATTCAGCCCAATACAAGGATCATCAACGAAAACAGCGCATCACCCTTTAAAATGGCTGATGTCGTTGCTCGCGTTCCCGGGCATTTTTACACTGGATCTGTCTAGGCCATTATATGGAAAAAAAGAGTTTGCCAGGAAAGGAAGAGTAATTAGCTCGAGTTGTCAGGAAAGATAAACTGTGAAATTGCAATCACAGAAGTCGAAATAAGCCATTTGCAGTGTATAGCCTCTCGAATACCACAGCTGTGGCCTCATGTTATTCATGCATAGCACGGGAAACACCACACTTCAGTAACCCTGCTAGGAATGCAAAAAAGGTTCACATTAGCTACAAAGTAGGGTGCACTCTTATGTTGACAATTAGGGTGCTTTCATAAACCACTCTGCACAGAGTAATGCCAGACTGACCTCTGTGACATGCATGCTTCAAGGAAGTGACATACCAGAGATGACGCAGCTACATACAGCCATTCAGATAGAGGAATGGCTTACCACCTTTGGGCTGACTCAAGTGATAAGCTCGTTGTGCATTCATCATAACAGGTACAAGCCAAGAACACAGGAGTCTTCTCCCACAGCACTGTACTGTTGTTAACAGCACAACAATTCTGCAGTGCTCGCAGGAACATGTATACCATCAGTAAGCTTGCCTACAAGCCATTGTCCACTAACAGCGTTGCATGTGGCTTTCAAGGCTTTGGCTGATGCTGTCAACAGACCTGCTCAAGTTTCCACCTCCAGTTGCATAATGCTTACTCTCTTATCATGCCATGATTCTAGCAAGCCACACGTAGAATCAAATACCTTGCACTGCTCCTACAGCCACAAGATGTCACACAGCTGAAACTCAAAAGCAGTCAGCAGGCTGCTGATGGGTATGTGTGCACAAAGACAGTAAAATTGAGGGAGAGAAATGGTAAGTGCAAGGAAGTTTGAGATACTAAGTGTTTGAGTGGGTGCTACTGAGAGAGTTTCAACATGTATGCCTCATTTGCAAAGCAGAAGGCAGTGAGCAAGGCAAGGTGAAGTCAGCAAAACCTAAGTGCAAAAAAATTGCACACAAGTTTCCTGTGATATCCCATTAAAAATTAATAGCAAATTAAGGATAATGATAAGTGTGCTCATTTTCAGTGAGCGGCCAAGGAAAGTTAACTGCCAATGCCAGAGCTATTGTAAAGACACTGCTTTATAAAGGAGGCACTTCTATTATTCGACACTACGAGAACCTTTTTACAAACAGTTCCTCTTGCTGTTGAGCATGATGTTGATATACTAGCAAAGTACATTGCAAAACAGCCGAAAGGAGTGCAGTGGCAGTGGGCCAGTGTGAGCCACATACAAAGCTCACCATCCTACAGATCCATATATAATAATAATAATAATAATAATAATAATAATAATAATAATAATAATAATAATAATAATAATAATAATAATAATAATAATAAACACCTTTATTTTCGGAAAACATATTTACAATCTTTAAGACTGGTCTGCCCAAGCCAGGAAGGCTTGTAGGGCAGTACCCGGCAGTTGGTGAATGACAAATATATTTAAAAACAGGCGTGACAAAACAAGCAAACAAAGATAAACCTTAATGCCAAAAGCAAATAAGAACACAGATAGTTTAGGTTACCGACATACGGGTTTTTAAGAAGTGTTTTAATTGTGACTGCGAAGAAACTGAAAAGATCGAATCGGGGAGAGAATTAAAAATTTTGGGTATATAATAATTACGATTGAAGTGGCCATAATGAGTGTAGCAGCGAGGTACCGTAAAATGGGGGTGATGGCGGAAAGGACGAACAGGAATGAAAGGAACCAAAAATTCACTCTCCCAAAAGTGAGCACGAATAACTACATGATGGAAAAGGGCATCGAAAGAGGGCAGCTGTAAAAACGAAAATAAATTGCAGTCAGGAGAAGCATCCGTGTTGTATGCCGCAGATCGAAGGATGTTCCTCAGTATAGCATTTAATTTCATTCGCCAAGTCTTTGAGCAGTGATAATACACAGTGACTCCATATCTGAGGATACCATAAATAAGAGCATGTGTAATAAGCTTGCGAGTCTGGAAAGGTAATAAATATCGAACATTGTATAGTACACATGATAAACCACGAAGCTTGTTACATACTACGGTAAGATGACTATTCCAAGACATATACTCTGTCAAAAAGTATACCAAGGTACTTGACACTATTTGAAAAATTAATAGCAATGCAACAACAATTAAGACAATGCGAAGAATGTAAAAGCAATGGTTCAACAAAGGAAAGTTTTTATGGGGATTATGAAAACAAATGAGTTTAGTATTTTTGTTGATTAATTGAAATAGAATTATCTAAGAACGAGTCCATAACATGCACCACATCCGTTCTCAGGGCATACATGGCCAGAGGCAGCGAAGCATTTGCAGACAACAGTAGTGTGTGATCGGCATATTGAAAAATGTAACATTTTCCCACACCATTTGATAAATCATTTACAAATAAATTGAAAAGCAAAGGCGATAAAACAAAGCCCTGTAGAACACCTGCCGACAAAAATGATTCAGAACTTCGATGGCCGCATATTTCAACAACTTGTGCCCGATTAGAAAAATAGTCTTTCAGCAAATCATTAAAAGGGCCCTAAACTCCATGACATCAAGTTTCTCTAGCAGCAGGTCATACCGAACACAGTCGAAAGCTTTGCTAGCGTCCAAAAACAGACCACATGCGAATTTGTTATTATCAAAACATGAGTAAATAATAACAGTAAAACTTTCTAATAACAAAACAGTTCCTTTACCTTAAATGAAACCAAACTGTGCCTCTGATACGATATTATTCGTGAAAACAATACTGTACATAACTCGGAATAGGTGCTTTTCAAGAATCTGTGCAATTGCAGGTAGAATTGAAATAGGCCTGTAATTTTCGATAGCCTTTAATGAGCCACTTTTATGTAATGGTCTAACTACGACAACATTTAAATTGTGTGGAATGAAGCATCCAGTAATAAAACTGTTCAACATAAAAAGAAGTACTGACTGCAATTTCATATCCTAACCCGCTTTACCAAAGAGGGTGCAACTATTACAAGAGTAATGTGGCCTTTTCCTGAGAAGCTGAACGAGCCTTATGTCAAAAGTCTTATGAGACTCCCTTTGCACACTACTGACTCCGTGCAGACAAACCTAACTCCACGCCACTGCCTCCACGCTAACTTCAAAAGGCTCAATCCAGCATGGGCCAACAGGCTGCACGATTTTGTGCTGCTTTATTCAAGATGCTTCTACGCAGTGTCTTTCTCATGGTTTCGTGAAAGCTACGGCAACCAAGGTGCACGGACACCCTAAAGGTTTGGCTAACCCATGTGTTTACAGAAACAGAAAATTGAACAAAAAACATTCAATGCACTTCGCTCCAACGTTGAAAAGTACCTTTTAAATATCGTAAAAAAGCTTCTGCTTAGGAAGTCATGCCATTGTTTTTTTTTCTGTCAGGCTGCACAACTTTCTGAATACGACTTTTCATGAAACTACAATTTCATTATAATTCAATAAATTTTAAATATAAATTAGCCCAAAGTAGTGGATACATTAGTTTGTGTGACCACAAACAATGTTGCCCCAGTTTCACCCCTGCAACATGGTAGCAAATTTTTAAAGCGTGCTATCACATCGGCACCCCGTAAATAACATCATAGCTATCTCACAGTAGCAAAGAATTGTATAACAGCAGGAGAGGAAGTAAGTAATATCAGTGCAGGGCTTTCAGTTCTCTTTGAACTTAAAATCGCTCGATAAAAATGTCGCCAGGGCGGATCCTTTTGATTTATTCCTTTCTCTGAAAGAAGTGCCCAAAAGCCATGCATCTTGTCGCCCGATCACAGGTATGTGCATGGTCGAAAATCCTCACAATTTTCTTCATCATAACCCCCAACCAGGCAGTAAACGCGCGCAAACAGGACTGTGAGGACAATGTACTACGCGACAGTATGCGACGCAGCCGACCACATAAAAAATGAAGGGACTTACGATGATTTATTGAGGAGGAAAGACAAGAATGGAGTTAATGAATGGCAAAAGATGGCCTCCACTGTGCAAGCGTCTACGAACATGCCTTACGCATTTTCTTCTAATACGGTACCGCCACACTCAGGGCAATGAACACTTTCTAAAGAATTATTTCCGGGATATCCAGCAACTTGCGTTTCGGAACTTTCCATCACGGTAGCACCGTACAGACGCGCACACCACGCCAGATCACCTATGGTATCACAACTGACGCCGTTAGGACAAACTCCGCAAAAGTACGCATGTGGGTTCACCATCACCATGCACCGGCGTCTTCTTTCCTCCATGACCACACCGCACAGGACGCATGCCTCCGTCCATCCTCCATCACCGGACGGGACGGCCAGCGGAAGAAGACACGTTGTTGCCATGGCACGTTGCTATGGTCTGTTTGCTCTATTTGCTAACACCAGCGAGCCTCAGTTTCGATAAAATGAAATTATCGCACAATTGATTACGCGACGCACAGCAGAAAGTTTAGACGTGCTTTGACGGAATGAACAGTGGTTCAAGTTGTCAGCTACGTCTGTATTAGCAGCGCGAAGTTGCCGTTATTTTCGAATAAAATAACGTGGCCAGCTGTAGCGGAAGTGACGTTTTATTTTGGTTGCGAGGAGCGCGTGTTGTGGTGGAGAGCAAGCACAGGAAGGGGGGTGGGTACGGAAGCGCGCTCGTATTTTTTGCCGTTCTGGGAGGCGCAAAAGCCGGTTTTCGTCGTACGGCTTCTGGAATCGCCCGGTCTTTGCCGACGCTAGCTGCCGAGCTTGAACATGCGGTTTGACGCCGGTAGCGAGCGTCGTTCACTTTTGCAGCGCGTTCGATCCTAAACCGTGCCGCCTCCGAACGCCATTTCGCGCAACCTCGCGCGTCACGTGAGATTCATCTGGGTAGATCTCGGCAGCCAGCGGAACCGTGATCGAACGCCTCGCCGCGTGTGATCGGGGTGCACGTTCCGGCAACTGATAAAGACCTCGGAACATTCTCAGCGTGCGATCTCCGCTGAAACGTGGCCTTGTGGCGGTGGCAGCGGCGACACCATGGCGACTCGGGTGTTCGTAGGCCGGCTCAACTACGAAGTCCGCGAGCGCGACTTGGAGCGATTTTTCCGAGGCTACGGCCGCATCGAGGACATCGTGCTCAAGAATGGCTTCGGATTTGTAGACTTCGACAACCACCGCGACGCTGAGGACGCCGTGCGCGATCTCAACGGTAAGCGGCTTCTGGGTGAACGAGTCACGGTCGAGCTGGCGCGGGGCATGCGGCGTGGACCTCCGGACCACGACCGCGGCCCTCGCCGCTTCGGGCCGCCGACGCGCACCAACTACCAGCTACTAGTCGAGAACCTGAGCACTAGCGTAAGCTGGCAGGACCTGAAGGACTTCATGCGCCAGGCCGGCGACGTGACTTACACGGACGCGCACAAGCTGCGGCGTCACGAAGGGGTCGTCGAGTTCGCCAGCTACGCGGACATGAAGAACGCCCTTAGAAGTCTGGACAACGTTAGCCTGGAGGGCCGCAAGATCCGCCTGGTGGAGACCAAGCGTCTGCTACGTCGCTCGAGCCGGTCGAGCTCACGATCGAGGTCGCCGCGTCCCGAACGCCGTGGCGGCAGCAGCAGGTCGCGCTCGCGGTCTTACTCGAGACCGCGCCGTTCCTCAGGTCGTCGCAGGTCGCGCTCGTCGTCTGGCTCTCGACGCGGCTCGGTGCGTCGCCAGTCACGGTCATCGTCGAGGCGCCTGAGCGGCAGTCGGTCGCTGTCTCCACGCCAGCCAGCCGTTCCGACGAACCGTAGAAGCCGTTCGAAGTCGTCAGAGGCTCGTTCGCGGTCAGCGTCGAAGAAGCGATCGCCGCCTCCCAACAAAAAGCGCCCGCGGAGCAATTCAGCCGACGAGTCAGACCGCGACTCAGCCCCAGACAGGAATGGTGTGTGCGACGACGCCGGACGCTCACGTTCTCCATCAGGACACGAGTGAAAAGTGGCTGGCATACAACATTGCTTGTCTTACTTTTTTCTTACGCATCACTGTTGCATTTTTTGTGGCTATTCTAGCGCAAGCTAGCTGTAAGCTGAATCATTTGCAAACCCACTAATCGTACCTATGTGCTACATATGGTGCCTCCATTGTCACTTGTGCTCATAAACATGCTTGCATTGTTGCTACAGCCCGTCTCAGGAAAAAGATTGTTTGGTGTGCCTTGAACTGGCCATTTAGGTGCTGTGGCGACAAGACCATTACCTTTCACTGCTGTGCTTTTGTTCTTTTGTGCGTTTTCATTAGTACAGCGACAGCAGTCGCCCTTACGGGTTCCCTGCAAGGTCTGAAGCATGGAAGGTTGAAAACGCTGTATCCTGGCTGTGTTCCAATTGCTGCTGCACACAACTGGGCCAAAGCCCATATGTTTGTTTGTTGCCCATTACTTCCTCGAACAAATAAATTATCAAGTTACGGTTTTGTGTTTGATGCTTCTCTCAAGCCGAAAGGCCACTCTGAATGCACCCACAATGTGAAAGCAGGCTGATTGCAGTAGAATAAGACATCAGTGCACAAAATTTGCATATTAATTGTAGATAAAATGTAAAGGCCCGAAAATTGTGGCTTGGAACAAGCCTACGAGTAAATACTTAGTGTAATTGACGTGAAAGTAATGCACACTCTGAGGCTTGCTTGCTACTGCACATGGCAAATTTGATTCAGTTGGAGTCTGTTAATTTGAAAGTGCTAGTTCAAATGGCTAGTTTGTTTGAAACTGATGCTTTGGTCCTGTACACATCTTCCTGCATCGAGGGAAGACTGGTCAGGCTCCTGTTTGAACTCCGGATGTTTAAAAAGTTGTCTAAATCCTTTCGAGTTGAAATTATTGAGGTTCAACTGCAGCTACAAAAGCTATGCACAGCTCGTGTCTTCCTAACGTGAACGTGGTTCTTGTACTGCTGTTATCTTGAGTATGCAACCAACTCGCCCAAAAGCTCATTTTCCCGGAAGGAATGTAAGCTACACATGAAATGCCAAATCTGATTTGCAACTGTCTCCAGTGGTTTGTTAACCTGCTATTTTACTCTAGTTTGATGAGACTACTATGTCGCAAAACACTAGAGACTTTTCTTCCAGCTATTACTTAACGTTCTTGGCAGGCTGTTGCAGAGTAGTGCAATTTTGAACAAGCCTCTGCTTATCTCTAACCAAGGGTCAGATCGGCCTCACATAAGCTTGCCTCTACTTAATGTTTCAATCCTTCAGAATGCTTTTCGGCCCACAGAACTCTTTTCAAAACAGCCTGTGATTCGCACGCCAAGAAGCTATGCATTTGAGTAGTAGTCTTACCCACTCTACCACTATGTGTGGCATTGTGGGGTTTATATACCATACAATGTTCACAGTGAAGGCTTCTGATCACTCCACAGATGCCTCACTGCTCACTTTCAGATGCAAGTGTACAGTCGAGCCCAAACATATTGAACCCATACATTTTGAATTATTGGCTATATCGAACACCCAGATTACCCCCTTGAAAATCCTGTGCGAAACTATGGAAAAAATCACGCACATTGAACTGCAATTTCACCCGTCATTTGATACATCGAACGATGCGCCACATCCCTGAGTGGCGCTTCTCCTAACAGCGTTCTTCAATCACTTTTCAAACGCCGAGACAGTTCAGCTGTGTCGCCTTGGCATCAGCTGGCAGCAACCATGTGGCGAGGTATGAACGTGGGGTGTGCTTGAGGGTAGCCTTCGGTCTCTCGCCACATCGCTATCATGCGGTCAAGCCAATCTAACTACAGTGAAACCTCGTTAATTCGAAATCGCTTAATTCGAACTGCCGGTTAATTCGAACTGACGGCCGGGTCCCGGCAAAGCCCTGTGTATTTCAGTGGGTCAAAACTCCCGATAATTCGAATATGCCGGTATCCACGTCGGTTAATTCGAACTAGGCGCCGAAGGCTGGCATTGCTCCTCGCATATAGAAGTCACCTCGTAGCAAATACAATGCGCTGAAAATTAAAAAAAAATGCAGAATGATGAGAAAAAAAATAAGCCAGCACGCATTTCAGCACGCACGAGGTGAGACGTGAATTTCGTTGCCCGAACCAACCTTCCGGTGCATGCCGTAGCAGGTTTTCGCTGCCGGAGCGTCGAAGCATTGGCTTGTCTATTTTTGGCTGACGCGCGGTCACGCGGGTAGCCACCCTACCGCGGGCGCCGCCTATGCTCCGGCCACGGTGGCTCCGGCGCAAGCCGTTGCAGCAGGTCAACTAAAGGACTACCTTGCCGATTACTCGCTCAGCGATGTGTTCAATGCAGATGAAACCGCGCTTTATTTTAAGTTGCTGCCGAACAAGACTGTCAGTTACAAAGGCGACACGTGTTCAGGCGGGAAGAGAAGCAAGGGAAGAGTGACGGTGTTGGTGTGCGCAAACGCGACTGGCACGGAACAGTGCCGCTTGCTAGTTATAGGCAAAGCAGCGAAGTTAAGCGATGCCGAGATTATTGAAGCGGCCTGCGGTGACCAGATGCCGCACAACTCGGGCGCGGCGAGCACAGCTGACAGCGACGACGAGTCCGACGGAGGCGACGATCCATTGCCACCCCCGAGTGCATGTGAAACAGCGTCAGCACTCGATCTGGCTGCGCGCTACTTCTCCGCCGATGATAATTCGGACGCTGCGTTGGAGCTGTTGGGCAAGTTGCAGACGATGCTTGTCGAGTCGCGGCAAAGGAAACGAAAACAAATGCGCATCACCGATTATTTTTCTTTGATATGCTTTGCCAATCTGCTGTTAATAAACATGTTTTTGAAGCATAGTGTCATATTTAATCATTAAGCTTGCTGCTTACGCGAATGCATTTTGATGTTAGCTCCAACCGCATAAACAAATTAACTTTATTTCCTTCGACATTCGGGCTCTATGATTTTAATTCGCGCAATCGCCCGCCACAAATGTGTAGTAGCGCGTAGTAAGAGATAACGATCTCAGATATGCCTGTTTTAGCTTCGGCCCGTGCTGCCGGGCGTGATGGCCGCTTTTTTTAGCGCCCGCTCGTTAATTCAAACTCCGCTTAATTCGAACAATTTTCCGGTCCCCCTCGAGTTCGAATTAACGAGGTTTTACTGTATTGGCAGCCCTCGCCTGGTGTGCTTTGCGTGCTTTGCAGTCGAAGACATTGAGGAAAGCCACTGTATGAAATTATTATGTTTATATTGTATTTAAACAGCACTAAACATCTTATGATAGGCAGTGGCTAGTTCCAAAGCACCATCCGCTGTGGCTTCGATGCGAAACAGGTTAGGCCTGGCAACGTCTAGCAAACGGTGCAATGCTGCAGTGCAGCAGTGCATTGGCGGGCAGCATATCACCGCAAGAAGAGCGTCACTAGCAAGGATGCAATGTATTCCTGCTTCTAGGTCACAGGTAACTTTGTGCTTCCAATTTCTGATATATCGAACTATCAGTTTCGAGTTTGATATATCTGAGCTCGACCGTATCACAAAGTGTGCAACTAGAAGTTGACTACGGCCTGCATAGCAAGGTCACGAAAAGGAACAATCTTTGCTGGCATGTACACGATATCAGCTAGCTTCTCAACTGTGCACTTGTGCAGTCTACTCATTGCATGCCACCTGCAGCAAAAGTAATTTCACACTCGGTGAAACTTGCAGTCATTCTGCCTGAACATTTCACAACAATCGACGGAGTTAACCAACTATGTCTTGAAATGAATCTTCGGTACAGAAGACAGTTGCTATGCTGTCAGGCAGGATGTAATGATGAACTCCATTTTTTTACTATCTCACCTCGCTAATTTTACAGCATCGGTTAATGAGATGCCTTGAATCGTATGAACCGTAAAGTTCTGTGCCAATCTGTGCAATGCTGTTTGTGCTGAGCCCATATTTGCATTGCTGCGTTTAAATGGCAATTCAGGGGGGGGGGGGCCTTGCACATTTTGAATTCATGATCGCATAATGTTTATTCAACCTCCCTCTCCTGGTACGATAAATTTTGAAAATAATGAGCACAATAATCATGAAAAAGCAACAAATGGAAAATGAAAACCGAGTTGTGATCAATGCACGTCACAAATGACTGACAAATCATGTCAAGAACGTTATCGGTAGAACTCCCATGTACATATTGACTGGCTAAAGTGGCAACTGAGTAACAACCCCATTCATCAAAAGTTAGAAATGACTGAAAGCAAGCTCAAGATTTTTTCGTTCGTCCAGCATGCAGCGAATATTAACGGGTGGTCAGTTCATGTCACAAATGCAGGGTTTTCTGTATAAATTGCTCCAGATGAGATCACGGAACACTGAACTTTAAAATCCATTTGGGTTGAACAAAATGATGTGTGGCCGCAAAATTTGGCACAAAACACCAGGACATTGAGAACAACATACAATAAAAGTTCGATGAAATGCAAAAAACTCAACACACCTCCTCCCCACCCCTAGTTGCCCTGTAAAACAGGAGCGCCAACAAATTTTTGAGAAAAACTAGTCGAAAAAAGATGACGCACGAGAAGAGGAATGCGCAAAACAAATACTGGTTAGTCCAGTCCTTGTATGCATTCGTCCAACGTCATTTTTCGACTGGTTTTCCTCAAAAATGTGTACCAATTTCAACTGTCCTGCAAAGCACCAAAGAGTTTTCTTTCCGACAGCTCCAGAAAGATCACTAAAACTGACACAGATCAAACTCCATTCCAATGCAGTAAACAAAAAAAAAAACAGATTTTAAAATTACGGCTAGCTTTGCTTGGTTCTAGCTCTGGTTTCCTATGCATGAGGAATGCAGAAATGATTTGCAGAAATGCACCAACGCGAGTAAAACTTAATAGCATTTGGAAAATGAAGTCGGAATCTAGACTGCTGAAAAAAACTTCAATTCAAGCTTCACCTTTTCATCAAAATTGCCATAGGTGTCACAATTTGAATGCACTGAAATTTGATTTTTACTTCTTAGCAGATCTTTAATAAAAACAAATATCAAATTCTCATTTACTACAACCATTAAGAGTTGAAAGTGGTCAAAACTGATATCAACGAGGAGCTCTAAGCCACTTCCTGAGCAGAGCAACTTAGTGCGTTTGATAGAGTAAGTTGCTGTGGATACCTTGGCAACGTTAGCCACACGCAGCATGCAGCACAAACAAGGTGCAAAATAAGCTGTTATTTTGTTACATTAGCTTTTCTGTTAGATTATTGCTGTCTTAGAGCAGCTAGCTGTACGAAGTCAGTCAATGCCTGTACAGTTCTCCAAATTTTTAGTAATATCACAGCAGAGTCGACCACATGGTCGTTCAACATCCCATGAAGGACCGCAATGACAAAACAGATGAGATTACGAGCAAGAACACAGAGCGCTTGCCAGTTCGAGCGTCGTCTGCTCAGCTGTTCTGCTGGTGCTATGTGCACAGAATTTCTCAATATTGCATAGACGGAAAGCAAACGGCATTGCACTGCATTTACCATGGAGAGGCGCCGGTATGCTGGGAAGATGAGGTTTCATTTTAAAGCGAAAGCTTTATTGGCCGCAAACTCGCGATTTCGCCGTGGCGGTACTCCATCGAGGCACGTGACGTCACAACGCGCGCCTCGCCGCGGAAAGTTACTGTGCTTCGCGCGCTCGCCGCGCCATCTGGCATGACGTCACACCGCGCCGCTCGCCGCCGTTTGGTAGGACGAGACACCGTGTTCCTCGTCGTTGCGCTCGCCTCCGCTTGCTTCGACAGCTGCGTCGCATGCGTGATAAGATGACACAGGATTGAAAAGGAGAGCTGGCGTGCGCCGCAACCACAGGTGAGGCGACAGTATGGACGGCGACAATTCTGATAAGCTGGAGGAGGCCTGGAATCGACAGTGGAACGAGATGAAGAGGAAATGAATGGCCCAGGAAACAGAGGAACAGCGCACCGAACGACTGGCTAAATGCCGCCGTGAATATGCTGCCGCGAGACAGGCACGTTTAACGTCCGGTGTCTCGACCGCTAGCAGCAGCGACAGCAGCCGGAGGAGAGACCAGAGTCCTGCTTCACTGAAGACGGCCCGTGATGAACGATGGAATGCGACCAAGAGACTTCAGCGGCGGGCTCAAGAAACCAAAGAACAACGTGCCATTAGCCTAGAGAATAGGCGTAAGAGTGACGCGACCCCTTCAGTCCTTGGATATCCTCGGTGCTGAAATCAAACATGGACCTACAGGTCATACTGGACGTTTATGCCTGTGCTTCATACGTTGTGGAATATGTGAACAAGGCCAACCGGGGAGTTTCACACTTGCTTTCGCTACGTATATCCTGGCATAGCCGAGCTAAGGCACTGCCATTTTTTTACTTGGCTATTGCTGGACACGGAATGCGGACTCAGCCATAACAATACGACTCTCCTTGAGACACACCTCAAGTGAATGCTAAAGTTTCCATACCAGCCAAACATTTGTGTTAAATCTATATATTGTAAGTGAAAAACCCACTAATAAAGTAATTTCATCCGCATGCCGAGGACAGCACAACGGCGCAGCTGGCGATTCAGAGGTGGAATACATGTTTTCGGTCCAGCACTAGCCAAGACAAGTAAGAAACCTCGTCTTAAAAGCATTCCCGCGCTGGATGAAATGCTCTTTAAAGAAACTCGCATGGACGGTGGCGCCAGCTTTCCCTCTAGGTAAGATCGAGAAACTCTGTGGTGACAAACTCCCCACTTGCTCATCTGCCCAGACTAGACTGCAAACTGGCAATGGCCCTTTGTGCAAGCTTGTAATCTCGTCAGTTTCACCGCTGCAGTCCTTTCTTGGGATGCTAAACGACCACCTGGTCGACGCTGCTGTGATGCTGCTATAAAATTGGAGAGCTGTACTTATATGAGTGACAACTAACACTGCCCCCAAGAGCAGCATGATCAAGTCAGTTGCCAAGGGCAATGATGAATTGTCGTAGTCCTGGATAATGGGGACTCTGCTTCTAAAAGTAGGTGTACTGTTAAGATCTTCACTTTTGCTTCATGTTTGGGCATTCTTTTAAAAAAGAAAGGTTCTTTTCAAATGACACTGCTTGCAAGTGATCGAAAGAGACGACTTTCAAACCTCTTCTTTCTGCGTTGTGTAGTTGTGTAATCAGAGTTATGCGTGTAATAAGTGTACTTACGACACAAATTTTTCCCACATTGCACACTCTCACAGGCATAGTTCAGAGAATTTTGATAACTTGTTCCAATTAAGCACAGTTCCAGTCAAGCTCATATGCAAGATGTTCACTACTAAGATTGACAAGGACAGAGTTAAAGACAACATGAACGGTTAAGCACAATCTACCGAGTCTTCATTCCATTCCGGTGGAAGAAAGAAAACAAGACCATGTGACAAAAATTTGATGAAAGCTTAAGAGGGGAAGAGAAGACAACACAGAAGTGCACGACGCTGATAGCAAATATGACAGAAAAAATTAAGTCTCCAAAAAAAAGAAACATGACCACCAAACAAGTGTTTTCAAAGCTCGGCTGGGAGTTCTGCACCGAAGCCATGTCAACTCTGCCTTACTGATACACACTTGCAGCTGGCAATCATGTAAACTTTTTGTCGTTGCGCAGCATAGCAATCTCCCTCCACGTGAGGGCGACCGATGAAGAACTTAGTACGTAGCCGCCTTCCAAGCCAGATATCATTCGGAATGCAGACTTGACAAAGCTACGCTGCAGAACTCCCAGCCGAGCTTCGAAAAGACTTGTTTGGTGACCATGTTTTCTTGTCCTTTTTTGAAGACTTAATTTTTTTTCTCCTGTCACATTTGCTATCAGCGTCGTGCACTTCTGTGTCATCTTCTCTTCTCCTCTTATGCTTTTACCAAGTTTTTGTCACACGCCTTCTTTTCTTTCTTCCACTGGGACTGAATAAAGGCTCGGTAGATTGCGCTTAACCGTTCATGTTCTCTTTAACTCTGTCCTTGTCAATCATAGCAGCGCACGTCTTGCAAATGATCATGCTCCAACTAGCCCAATCCCAAGCACTTCTTATCCAATCAAGCCTTTGCAAAGCATTGGTTGTTGACGGGACAAAAGTGTCAGAATAAACCAGAGGCTTGAATTAGCAAGGCCATAAAAGTGGCTAGTAGGTTCAAACTAGGAGACTTCAATTTTCGTGATAGTCCACTGTATCCATTTTCTTTTCAGACATACAAGTTTTGAAATTTTCAGCTCGAAAACAAACTTTGCAACCTGTACCAATATTCCGCAAGGAATCAAAAGCACAAATTAGAACTTCAAAACTCTCACTAGTGTTTTGTAGTTTTTAGACTTCTATAATACAAGAAAATCAATTTGAATTTGTGTGATGGCTGCTGAGAAAACCACTGCACCATTCCAGCATGTATCTGGATAGGTGCACCAGGGCTGATGTTTCGTCTCAATGTAATTCCACTTGCATATAGGTGTACGAGTTTTGAACATTTTAGCAAATTTCTGTTCCTGCCACCCCGATGTGCACCCACTACCTGCCATTAGCTGCCTTAGCCTACACATCACAATGTAAAGCCTCCAAATTGCTTGCAGCAGATCATTCAAAGCCCCCTCTAATCAGTGCATGCACACAAGCTGTACCTCAACAGTACAATGAGCCCCAACTGACGCTAACAGAACAAGAAATGCTGTCTTTGAGCTAACACAGAAGGCAATCTGCTGACTTGCAAAACAGGCAACATTAAGGGAACAAGAGCCCCTTCCTTTAGAAAGAACGCACAGACACAAGCTAGACAGTTCTGAACGTGTTAGTCTCTTTTAATCTTTGCATTCAGCCCGCGCGATATTTACACAATGGTGGTCTGGACACAAGATAAGAGACGATGTGCGGTAGCAAGCAGTTTCACATCCTGTGCGACCACGCATGTCCTTTTCACGGCACACACGCGATTCCACTGCCGCACACGCACGCTCTCTCCTCTGTTCTCTCTTTACAACATATTAAAGAAGAAGCCTTGCCGAAAGATCTGGGGTGTGACAATGTGCTCTCTTGGTCGTGGACCGGCATCACAGCTGGCCAGGGCTGCCGGGCAGTGGTGGAAGGGGCGTGGTGGGGGACTGAGGGGGTCCGACGAGGAGAGGCGGGGTCATCAGTCCTTTCTTTGTACACAGCTGGCAACGTGATGATGATGGCTTGGAGGAGGCCCGCAGCACGATGATGACTCACTGGGGCAGCCGGTGATGCCGCGTCGGCCATTTCCTGGCGGTGAAGAGGAGCGTCCCTTCACGGTGACGACAAGCGGAGTCCCTGGTGGCGGCAGCCACCATCCGTTGCTCAAGACGCCTTGTGCCTCTGCTCGCTGCTGAGCTTCTTGCGGCTGTGCTTGATCTTGCGGACGTATCCTTCCACAAATGCTTTGATTTTCATCGGGTTGATCTCACCCTTCTTGTTGTGGCAGATCTGCAATATGTGCAAGAAATCGGTATGCCTCACCATTGTGTACTTGCATGCAACTTATTTATTTATTTATTTATTACAACCTCAAAGGCCCCATTAAAGGGGTATTACATGAGGGAGTGGAATTCAGGGCACATGGTTGATTTACGCGTACGGTGCGTCCGCGCACCGTACGCGTAATTCGGAGGTCGCGGGTTCAGTTCCCACCGGCGGCATGTGGTTGTTTTTTCTGCTGCTTTTCTAATCAATTATCTTAAAAGCAATAAAAACACCTATTTAACAATAATTTCCATCAATAAACACCACAAATAATAGTAATAATGGTTTCTGTGGCTGTTGGCTTCTCTCTCTCTCTCTCTCTCCCCCGCGCGCGCGCGCGTGTGTGTGTGTGTGGTGCGTGCGTGTGGTGTGTGTGTGTGTGTGTGTGTGTGTTTGCTTACTTCTAAAAAAAATGTAGGTGCAACCGCGGCTTAGCACCCCCACTGTTCGTGCTACTCTGCCAGCGACGGCCGGGGATAGGCGCGACGCAGAGCAAGTGAGGGAACAAATGCGTGTTAATGGCATCCTAGTCGAAATAAAGAGGATGAAATGGGCTTGGGCAGGGCATTTAATGCGAAGGAAAGATAACTGCATGGTCCTTAAGGGTAGCGGAGTGAATTCCAAGAGAAGGCAAGCGTAGCAGGGGGCGGCAGAAGGTTAGGTGGGCGGATGAGATTAAGAAGTTTGCAGGCATAAGGTTCAGCCAGCTGGCGAAGCACAGGGTTAATTGGAGAGACATGGGAGAGGCCTTTGCCCTGCAGTGGGTGCAGTCAGGCCGATGATGATGATAAAAAAAATGAACCTAGCAGAGAGAGAGAGAAAAAAAAAAAGACACCACATACAAGACTGCAACATTAGTGCTCATTGTGAACTGAACTGCACCCAAAAAGCAATGAAATGTTGAACAACACAATAGTGACTTGTGTCACCAAAAGCAGCATACAAGGTTGAGGGATCTAGAGCTGGGAGGCTAAGCTCACAAAGCTGTTGGCAAGTAATGCTAGAAAGTCAGCTGACAGCTACTGAATTCAATCCATGGCCAGCAGTTGCAAGCTCCAGCTCCCACAATACTCGCAAGACACTGCAGATGTGGCCCCAAGAAGCAACACCTACCTTTGGGACAGATTTCCTGAGGATGTCCTTGTACTCCTCCTTGGAAATCTCGCGGCGATTGTAGTAGGGCTTGAGTGACAGCTTCACCTCCTCCACCACGCGCTCCTGCCGGTTCAGCTTCTTCAGGAACTGCATGTGCACGGGGTGAGGCAATGCAATTAACATCAGTGCAACAACCACATCCGCCACACTGCTCCCAGGCTGGGATGAAATGCACGACAATTTGCATACAAAGGAAAAAGCATGCACACCATTCCACCCACAAGAGCAACTCCCTTAATTTGCCCAACACCGCTAAAGGTCCTGTGCTACAGCACATGCTGAATGAGTGGTTATTCAATGACACCACACGACCAGCCTCCGTATCACCAACACAAAGAGTGTTCCTGCCTCATCTCATCTGCGAGCTTTCTATTCTGGCCTAACCCTAGATGGAACACAAGGGCACAAAGCAAACATGAATGGCCTGATAAGACTGATAAAAGAAACTTGGCCAGTCCACGCAACAAAGCCACTCATTCAGTGTCACCCACAAGTGCTGGCAGGCAACTCGTGTTCAAGGAGGCTCACAGATAACGGCTCCTCAACGATGCAAGAGACTCGGTATCTAATGAGGTGCTAAAAACAGCAAGGTTTCGTACTGGGTGTCTCCCATGGTACAAGACAGTCAATACTAAGGTCGTCTTTACACATGCACAGAGCACATACAAACATTTCACAACGCTAATTCTTGAGCAGGAGAACCATCTCAACAAAGGCCCCCAAGACAAGAGGGGAATTCTTCATAACAAAGCGCGCATAAAACGACAAACATGAGAAAAGACACGGACAAGCGCTACACGGACAAGCGCTACACAGATAGCGCTTGTCTGTGTTTCTTCTCATCTTCGTCGTTTTCTGCGTGCTTTGTTATGAAGAATGGTTAACCAACTATCCCAAATCAACACCGTACAAGAGAAATCACGATAACCTTACTTCCACTTCATACAAAGCAGCCAATCAAAGGCTAGACAAAGGATACTGACTGGCAGATGACAGTGCCATTCTTTTATATACCTGGTCCAGGCTCAAAATACCACCTTTTATTAACATGTATTTCAAAACTGTATACCTAGAAAAAAGGACAACATAAAAATGCGAAATTCTTACTGCAGCAGCGGCAAACATGGAATAATAATCACAATAATAAATTTCTAACACGCCAAGCTAGGAGGTACGTTAAAATGGAGGATTCTCAGTGTTCTTCATGACATATAGTAGAGTGGGCCATAAAAAGAAAAATAATAGTGCACAGCCCGCACTGCCAGTGTTCTTCATGGCAGAAAGAACAGTGAGGACAAACAACTTACACTGAGAACGGAGCTTTTAAAGCTAGAAAAGGCCGAAATAACATGCACGTGTCGCCACCACCAGTTGATTTAGCAAGCAGACTGGGTGCATCGACACAGTTAACTGGCTGTGATGCTACCCTACACCTCCATTTACTTCAAGATCATCATCATCATCATCAGCCTGACTACGCCCACTGCAAGGCAAAGGTCTCTCCCATGTCTCTCCAATTAGCCCTGTCCTTTGCCAGCTGCGCTCACCCTATCCTTGGAAACTTCCTAATCTCATCCGCCTACCTAACCTTCTGCCGCCGCCTGCTACGCTTGCCTTCTCTTGGAATCCACTCCGTTACTTCAAGATGGTGACCCTTATCTGTGCAGACATCCCGAGTTTGAATTGAGTGATGGGAAAACTGTTCAAGTGCAATTTTCTCAGCAACAAATGCGTCTCTGGCTGCCCGTCAGCCATCAACACACCCAGAAAGAGCCAGAAAATCTAAATTTTTTACCAGGGACAAAAATATGCTGGACTTGTCCCCCAGTGCCCCTTTAGTGTACAATGAAACTTCACAAAGTCTAACGATTTTACCTCCATCGCAATGAACCCGCCAGAGAAAGGTATGAAACCCATAACTTCACATTCAGAAGCAGAACAACATGGCCACTAAACCTTAGTGAGGTGAGGAGAACAACAACAAAAAAAAGATCTAGGCTGGGTGGGCACTCCTAGCCATTGACAAACCACCCTGTCTTGCCAAGCTCCAGCAAGCTAGAGTTATTTTGCGTTGGCAACATTGTCTGCACAATAATCAAGGTGCCGACCATGGAAGATTTTCTAAGAATAAAACAGAGAAGCTCCTCCATTCTGAACTAAAGCACCACAACTGTCCCTGTCCTCAGAACAAGGCAGTCACAGCTTGTAGAATGACTCTTAGTCCCGAAAAGATGACAAACGACTCCAGCCAAGCTCCACTCTTAGCGTTCCCAGAAACCATTCAGTAGTCTCAAAAAGGAGCGAACAGTACATCATCCAGAGCTCCACCCTGAAATTGCCTCTTTTGCTCCCTCTCTCTCTCATTAATCCCAAAGTCAAAGCTATTCACTGAAGACACTTTGCAATTCCACACAGTCATTTCTTCAGCTTCACCCCCAAATGCCTACACATGCACTCTCAAAACACAACACATACACTTAAAAACACCACTACCACACAGAGCAGACTCCCATGAACACATCCTGGATGTTATAAATGTTCCACCACTCTAATGTTCCATGTTCCACCACTATAAATGTTCCACAGTACTTAGCTAGAGCCCCCATTTTTTACCCAAGTTTCATTAGAGCAGAAAGGATTTTGTCAAAGATAATTAACCGAACAACTGCTTAAGATGGGCCAGTTGAGGTCCCATCTTCAGTAACGATGCACACAATGTTATTTTGTGTGCACTGTACAGCTGTCACAATAAATTTTTCTCATTAGTAAAGGACTTCTGGTTCGCAATAAAATAATGCACACACATGCACAAGACATACAACGAAGCAGCCACAGCAACTAACTGGCAGAGGCTGAGGGCTACGTCCAGACTGTATCCCCATAAGCAATGACCCCCAGATACACGCCGTGGTTGGTGCAAGCAGTGAAAGTGGTCATATCAGTTCAGTACCAGCACGAAGGGCAGCCACCTTGCCTGCACTTTTTTCTCCAGCAGAACATTTCTTTTTGTCAGCTTTCTATAAACAAACTGCATTCAAAAACCAAATAACATAACACGTCTAGAAATACAAAGCAGCTCATTTGCACAAAGAAACAACTTAGGCACCGGTTGTGGCCAAAGGTCCTATCCAACTACAAGAGCAAGGGCATGACTCATTAATTGCCAGTTAGATGAGTTAAGTGAAATGAGCAACTGTTCCAAAAGTACTCAGCCTCGGAGATTGCGAGTGACTGTTGCCCTGCCTGTATTCTCTATGACCATGTCTAGCATGTCTAAGTAGTGTGCAGTGATACACAATAAAGTATCGTAAAGACTGACACAATGCTTTGTACAACGGCTCAATGCGGCAGCACGCTTCCGTTACCTCAGCCCACTAGTGGATGCTGAGTATGAGCTACAAGTCATAATGTGAACCCAGTTGCACCTAAGAGAGACCCGAATAGAATTAAGGGCCTCTCTGAACTAGCTTGGCACTGCTTCGCAGGTGGTTTCAGTAGCAAAAGTAAATTCAACCAAACCACACGAGTTGTTTCTTCTCTCTGCACTGCAACAAAGTGATGACAATGAACATACAAAAAAAGAAGAGAAAAAGAATCTAAATTTCTTTCCAAGTTTTTTACTAGTGTAAGGATGAGAGACAGTCCAGTACAAAGAAAGGTTTAAAGAGACACTGTGGGCAAAGTGAAGCTGGCCTGAATTAATAAATAGGTTACTAATGTCAACGGGCTGCTTTCACTGAAAATAGCTTTTATAAGATAGAAAAAAAGAAAAAAAGATCAAATAGTGGTCACGTTTCCAAAGCAAATTTCACAAGCTAAATTCAGTGAGACCATTGGTTACTTCTTCCTTCTCTTTTGGTGACTAGCTCACACCACCATCTGCTCTCAGTCGGTGCTGATGGAGTACTTTTCATCAATGCAATAACTTCGAATAAAGTGGTATGAAAAAGGCTCCCACTTACAACTCTGAAGCAATAAATGCGCCTTTTGCTGCCTAACAAATGTGAGTGGGGACACAAAAGGTCAAACAACATTTTTTTTTGTTTTTTACCAAGAACAAAGATTAGATGGTCTCGCCCTTAGTGTCCACTACAGGAACAGGGAAAAATGTTAGTTCTCTACTGCTTTTACTTTTTCCATGACCAGCACTATAATATGAATTGGAGGGGACAATTAAGCTTACAGTACGATGCAATAGTGTAGTGGGTAAGGCTATGCATTCTGAGCAGTTTGACAATTTAGAACACATTTTAATTTTTTTCAACTGTTTCAATAATTAACTGATCAATTATACACTAAAAATTTTCCTAATTAGCATAATCAAGCACTGGCTTTTCATTCTGAGCATTTTGACACCTCTGAGCCCCCTTTTCCAATTTTTTTCATTTTTTAAAGTAATCAGTTAATTACAATGATTTCATTAACTTGTCATCACCTATCACACACCAATCAATCATCAATCACTAGAACCACAAATTACGACAATACAATCTTTTTACACAGCCCCCGATTATTTCCGACATGCAGTGCTAACTACTACTACGCTGACAGCTTTTCGACCGAATGAGCTGTATATGCTATCGCGTTAAAAAGCAATTTCCACCTGGATTCCTCAAACTACTGCCTCTCAATGGCCAACCACCATCACACCATGCGATATATTTTATATGCACAACATTTTTCTGGTTGCTGTGTTCCAAGCTGTGCTCACCTTGTCCTTGACCTGCATCTCGACAGCCGAGCTGGGCAGCTCGTCGAGGATCTGGAGCTGGCTTTCATCCATGCTGCGACCAAACTTGGACTCCGACCGGCTCCGGGTCACGTTCGACGAACTGCCTTTGCTCTTTTCCATCACAAAGTGCACCACCTGCTTGGAGTCCCGCGAGGAGGCACCACTGCTGGCATGCCGCTTGGACTTGGAACTCCTGCCAGAGGCTTTCCGGTCAGCAGCAGGCAAGAGGGTGTCGAACGTCGACGACCCTCTCTGTACAACAGCCGCCAGTTGTTGCTGCACTGCTGTTGCAGGCTCCGGAGGTGAAGATGGAACATCTGTGGGAGAATACAGCGGAGGCGTCGACACGTCCATGTCCACTACACCCGTCTGCTCCACTGCTCTCGCTGCCGGTTCAGGTGGCAGGGTGGCCAGAGTCGTGGGAGCAGTGGCGGCGGGAGCTGCGACTATCGTTGGGGTGGCAAGTCGCACAATGGGCGGTGGCGGGGGCCTCAGCGGCATCATGCCCATTGGTGGGGCCAGCAGTGCCCCTAAAGCTGGTGGCACGAATGGCGCCCTCAGGCCCAAGATCACGGGTCCTGCAGCTGGAGCCCAGGCCCCAGCGAGGCTGCCCACCACAGTGGTCAGAGGCCGTGCTGGCAAAAACGGTGGCGGAGGCTGCAGCTGCAGTCCCGTCACGGCTGGAAGAACTGCAGGGCCAGTGACGGGGGCCACCACTGACGGCAAGGTTGCGGTTTGCGGTAAAGATGCCGCCGAAGCAACGGTGGTACGTGATGGTGGCTCCGGTTCTGGTGGAAGGGGTGGCAGCTCTGGCTCTGGAGGAGGGCACGGGTCGACCTCAGACGTAGCCATCGGGGGTGGTGGGCTCGGGCTCTTGGTGGGCTCACACGGGTCATAGCTGTTGTCCTCGGGTGGCGAAGGAGGCGAGGGTGGCGGCGGAGACTGTGGAGACAGCTGAATCGCGGCACTGCTCGATGAGATGGGTGGTTGTGGCAGCAGAGGCGGAGACGGCTCTGGCACTGGAGGTGTGGCCTGGGACAACGTCGGTGACTTGTCTGCAGTAGCTGGCGATGGTGGGGAGTCCTGAACTTCTGGAGGAGTGCTCGGCTTGTCAGCAAAGTTGTCACTTCCAGAAGGGGAGGATGCTGAGGCGCGATCATCAAAATCATACGCTGGCGATCGTTCAATATCATCTTCGTCGTCTGGCTCACTTGCTTCACTCTCATCCCTGCCACTGTCGCGGCCAAGCCGATGGTGACGGCGCCGCTTCTTGGTCACCAAACTCTCATCACCACTGTCACTGCCGTACTGTGGCGTGACAGGCGAGGATGCTTCACGTTTGCGAGACCGCGACTCTCGGGCACTCGACTTGTGATGCGCATCAGGCTCCGTCAATGGCACAGGTGCAATTTTTGGCTCCTTCTTGCTACGGTTAAAATTTACATTAATAATAATGCTGTCACCTTTGGCAATCACCTCCTTGGACTCTATGGGCGTGTGCTCGTCAGCATCCTCCAAAAGTGGGCTGGGCGAATGCTCTTTATGCTCAGATTTATCATGCCAGTAGTCCTTATCCACGACCACCTTAATCTTTTCCTCAGTCCGCCGAGGCTCCCTCACCTCACGAATAACTTCCCGTGAATCCCTCGTCGATTCCCTTGCTTCTCTTGTGTCTTTTGATTCTCGGGAGTCTCTTGATTCTCTAGCATCCCTCGATTCTCTTGTATCCCTGGATTCTCTGGCATCCCTCGATTCTCTTGTGTCTCTTGACTCTCTCGCTCGACTTCCTTCGTCCCTTGACTCCCGGGTCTCCCTAGAGCTCCGTGTCTCCCTTGAATCCCTCTTTTCCCTAGACTCCCTGCTGTCCCTGTCATCATAGCGTCTCGATTCCCGCTCATCAGCCCTCCGTGACTCCTTCTGCTTAGAGAACTTCTCAGCTGAGCGATCCTCCGAGTGGTCCCTGCGGTGACGACCACTGTGTCTGTGCTCACGGCGCTCCTTAGAGCTACTTCGTCGTCGGTCTTTACTACTATGACGACCATGCTCTTTGCTGCTCCCAGTGCCGCTGTGTTTGTCTTTTTCTTTATACTTGTCCTTTCGATCCTTATGAGAAGAAGATGATGAGGATGACTTGTTCTCTTTGCGTGATGACTTTTCCTTTTCTTTGTCCTTCTTGTGCCAATCGCGTTTTTTATCTGGCCTCACATAGAGCTCTCGATCGGGCCGTCGCTCCTTTTTCTTTGGTGGCGGTGGTGAGTGAGAACTAGCCCGAGCTTCCGAGTCCTTGCGCACCATGTTTTCCGAGCGCTCGATGCGAGATTCGGCCTTCTCGCGTTTCTTGATTTCCCGCTCCTTGAACAGCACTGTGTCGTCTCTCTGCTTGCCATCCCGGTAACTACGCTCGCGTGAGTGCTTGGACAGCTTCTTCCAGCTGATCTCACTACCCGAATCGACCCGGCCCAGCACGCTCGTGCGCTTTACTTCCACGTGTGACGTTGCTGCCATGCATGTATCCTCACTCATGGCCCCAATGCCAGCTTCGGAGCTGGTAACATGACTGGCCACTTTGTCACTGCCCCTCTTGAGCTTAGGGATGCGAGGCAGCTCAGAAATGTTGATGCGTGGTGGCAGTTCGATGGTGTCATTCATGAGGGCTTCTGCCTCTTTCCGTCGTCGGCTGGAAGAGGATGGCGAGTGCTCCTCTACAATCTCTCCTTCCTCGCGGTCCTCATTACTACTGGTATTCCGCCGATGACGCCGGTGCTTTCTATGGTGGCAACTCTCCTTCTTATGCTTACTTTTCCTGTCTTTCCGCGCCGGCTTCTCCTTCGCTTGCTCCCGTCGCCAGGGCTCCTGTTCCCTGACAATGTCCTCAAGATTGTCAACTAAGCCGTCTGTGCTCCCTGGCTCGGAGATGTCCTCCATGCCATTGCTAGCATCCTCGATCAGGCCTTCCTCGTCTTCTGTGTCCCTCAGTGCACCCTCCTCTTCCTCCTCTTCTTCCTCAGGCGAAGTGATGTCCTCTGCCCCAATGCTGTCCAGCAGGTTCCTCACTCCACCATCGTCCAGCTCCTTCGTTTCTTCTGGTGCTGGCGAAGCTATGTCCTCACCTGCTGGCCCCCCACACACAAGGCTGCCCTCTTCTTGCTCTTCACCTTCCTCCTCTTCTGGGCTCTCAATTTCCTTTGGTGACGAAGCATTGTCCAGCATGTCGTCTTCTTCCCCCTCGTTCACATCTGTAGCGGCGCGCCTTTCCTTCACTGCCCTGCCCATCTTCGCCGTCTCCATCGCCACGCTCTGGCACTTGGTCATCTGCTGCTTCCCTGACCGGAGATGCAGTTCCCGATGACTCCTCCCCACTCTCAATGGGTGAAGCCGCAGGGACCGCATCTTCCATTGGTGAGGCTGGTGCATCTTCCATTGGTGACGGCTGGTGCATCAGCAGGAGGTGGAGACGGTGCTTCGTCAACGGGAGAAGAAGGTGCGTCGTCGACTGGGGGGGAGACAGGGGCATCTGGCACAAACGAAGTGTCTTCTGTTGGAGATGCTGGAGTGTCTTCCACAGCTGCCAACCCTGCCTCCTCCTCCTCTGGTTCCTGCTGTGGGCTCTCATCCTCATCAGCAAAAGGCTGGCCCTCAGTTTTATCTTCCTCCTGTTCTCCACCATCTCCGGCTTCATCTTCACCCTCGTCGCCCTCTTTAGACTCGTTGTTCTCATCCTCACCTTGCTCGCCATCGCTTGAGTTGCCATTCTCCACGATTTCCAGCCCACCATCTTCGTCCGATGCTTGTGAGACATCTCTGTCATTGTCAGGCGATGGACTTCGCACATTGTCAGTTTCCAGTATGGGCCCTTCTTCCTCACTCTCTTCCGCTGCTCTAGACTGCTCGTCCACATCCTCTTCGTCTTCTGGTGCATCGCCAATGTTTTCTTGCTCGTCTATGACCAGCTCGTTCTCACTTGATGATGCTCCCTCTTCCTCGTGGTCCACGGCACGACTCGGCACATGCAGTGGCACATCGTCCCGACTGCCGGACGCCGCCACCAACCTCATCGGGCTCTCACCATTCACTGAGGGTTCATCATCCCCATTGTGGTTCATTCCACCCCCATCCCCACTCTCATCGCCATCATCAATGTCACTATAGATGTCAATGTCATCATCCTCTTCCACTGGGCCATTTTTCGCCCTTTCTCGGCCATTCTTGCGAGCATAGGTGTCCGGAGATGGCACCATCACATGATGGTAGCTACCGCAACCTTCACGTTGCGCATGGTCGTCATTATGCCGACCGGGGGCACCGTTGTCGCCTGACGAACCAACGTAATCTGATGCGGTGTAGCCACCGGCACCTGATGCCCGCCTGGCAGGTGCCGTGGTGGTTGAGTGGCTGCCTCGGCTCGAAGGTGGAGGAGAAGCCGGGGACTCTGCGGGGGGCGAACCAGGAGGACTTCGAGGACAGCTGCGCACTGTTGACGGCACTGCGCGCAGGTCGAGAGAGCCATCGCGCTGCACAACAGCACCGGACAGGCCCCCTTTGGAATGGAACACTGACTGCATTTCAAGGATGCTGCCCAACAAGTCACCGCATGCAGGAGGCGGAGACACCTTGGACAGGGCTGCACGCACCCTGCAAGTGACCAGGCACATGTGTACTGTTATGGTAAGCATGAGCAGTAACTTTTAGAAAGAGTACCTGCAAAAGCATCCCCGACACCTAAGCAAACTGTTTCCCCTTCCCTTTCGGATAGCCAACTAGAACCACAAAACATTCCCACAAAGTGGGAATGATCACATTTGTGATCATTACAAAAACACGACTGACGACTGACATTCCAGGAGTAATTCTTGACGTGCCGTACAGGCAGCTCAAGTCCAATTGCAGCACATTTTATGAGGAATGCACCATCATCACCAGGAGAGGCGGCTAACTGGCCCGTGAAATTATTGGGGCAGAGATGATGGATACTTAGGTGGCACGTACGTGTCAAAGACATCAATCAATGTATCTCTCGCAAGGAGCTGCAATACTTGCGACTGCACTGAAATTTTCCGTGCTGAGCCTGCTTTATGTGTGGCCACGACATGCCTACATATTCCGCCTAGTGGTTCGCAATAAACTGTCGAAAGTTAGCACTCATGTGTCTCCAGTCTCTCGCTCCTGTCGACACCTTGAGTTGCAACGCATTTTTCAAGTCATGCTTATAAAAGAGTTTAATCTCACTAGCTTGATAAACAGTGTGGACGAGATATGCATCTTCCGTGTGAAAAAAGTATATTTTGTGCGTACAATTTCTGCAATCTAGAAAACTTCCACAGGCTACTCTTCGAACTTAAAATTCTTTCAGTGAGCACCGTAGAACCATGCTGTTATGTTCCACGGTGCAGCATTTTTGTGAGCCAGTCCTGCTCTAGCTACAGAAACCAATGCAATACAACAACTGTTACACTGCCATTGTGACAGCGCTCCTGCATGGTACGTCTCGAACATTTTGGTTCAGGCATACCATGCAGGAGCGCATGGCTCAAAAGAAAATTACGTTCAAAACTTATCTTTACATGCTTTCCTATGGGCTGCACTCCCAGTTGTTACCCACACTCGAGGATTGCGGCGCCACCGAATCCTGCTTACGTCGCAGATCGGTGTTCGTACTCAAAAAGTAATTAGGTATGCTTTCTCTTGATGGAAAAGGTCCGTCTTGGGATTTAGGAAAAATTTAGAGCAGCGCACGTTTGCTACTTCTGCCCCCTCATTTAGGCGCTCCTGCCGATGCTCACGAAGCTACAAGTTTGAGCTTGGATAATAATGTTGGAAACAAAATAATGCAACATGTTTTTTTCCTATTTTTTCACCTCCTTCGAGATACTTGTTTCAGAAGTTCTAAGAAAAATTGGGGATGGGGTTTTTTCCCTTTGATTTTTGAAAAACACTTCTAAATTAAAAAATGCCAGATTTAGGGCTATATTTCTTGTACTTCCCTATATTATATAACAATGAAAGTCGGTACACTCTTTTAGCACCTTGATGCTTATCTACTGTGCAAATTTGAAGTAGATGTGCTTTATATTTGCGGAGAAAAAATTCTTGAAAATAGCCTCATTTGAGGATTGCATCATTTTCAAAATTTTTTCTAGCAAGCGACTTCTTCACAATGGCGTAAACAAGCGTGACGTATTCTTTTTCACCTGTACTTTTAGCACGCAAATACCATATAAACGCGTGTAAGGGCCGCACTTTTTTTTCCAGATTTGAGGGCCAATTTTTGGGGTGCGGCCCATACACGCGATTTACGAAAAAAAAAATTTTAAGTAAAAACACACCAATGAGGAAATCAGCAGCATTTATTCTACGTTCAATTGCCACTCGCGGTGTATTGCCACTGCGAGCTGGCCGGTGCACGCTCATCCCACAAGAAGTTGCGCAGCACGTCCGCTGTCAATGCGTAGCCGTTGTTGCGCGCTTCCATCACTTAGCAGAGCAGCACTTCTTCCAGTTCAGGAAACTTGCATGGCTTGCATCGGAAAGCGCGCTTTTTGCAGCTTGCGTTCCTCAATGCATCCTTTTGGTTGCACCATCGTCGGACGCACTTCTCGGCTACGTCGAATTTCCTGTCCGCCGCACGCTTGCCGTGTTCGATAAGCAAACTCCCAGCCGTGTAGCTATTAAGGTGCTTGCCTTATCGTGCTAAAACTGCTAAAACTACAACGCTCCGCAGCAGCACGCGAAAGCCGCAACTAACACCTGTGCCTCTGACAGCAACAAAACGCTAGAGCTGATGCCGATATGAATAGCGGGAGCTCGCGGCGGAGGAAAAAGTTGATGATGATGATGAGCCGCGGCCTCTGGTGCCATCCATGGGCGGCACCTGGAAGCTCCTGTCCGCATGCGTTGCCTCCGCAATGAAGTGGGCCGTTGCTCGCAGCCGAAGCTGATCGCGGAGGTCACGGCGCGTGCATTTCGAAGGCTATTCACACATGGGTCGTATGGAAAGTATGGGTGCAGCTCTTACAAGGATATTATTTTTTCTATTATTTCCTTCTGGAAAACACTGTGCGGCCCATACAGGGGTGCGGCCCTTACATGCGTTTATACGGTATATCCACCATGGCTTTCATATCTCGATCCTAACGTCATTGCAAATTTGTGAAATTGAGCAGTGCTTGAAAACCCTGCCTCTGCCACGACGGCATTTATAATTTTTCTCTCCTTAAATATTAGCATTTTCACAAAATGAAATTCACTGTTGGCCTACTGAATAATGTCTGCATAATATATATAATAATC